>CM062836.1:4835430-4885435 GCA_031772345.1 Himalopsyche anomala | reverse complement strand
TACGAAGAAGGTTAAGCAAGGTAAAAAAATTACCACGTCACAGTAATTAGAATTGTTTTGAAAATCAGAATGATGACTGCATGAAAAAAAAGATTTATCATTTAACAATATGAGTTTTGATTTACAAATAAAAAACTAATCAATACGGACATATCTTATCATAGATTCTCGCTTCAATATAATAATCTGTAATAAGATAAGGTCGGTATGTCTATTTTCTGTTTTTTTTCACAAATATTCAGATAAAATATATTTAAACTCAGTCCGGTTAAGTTAGTGTTATATTGTTTTGTGTTAATAATTGGAAAAGCTGGCGTTGTGAGTAATTTTATATTATTATTTTATTTGTATAGAAAATCTCTTTGCCCTTATAAATTTGTACATACGATTATTGTTGTCTCTCATGTACTCATAATTAATAAGACTTGTCAAATAGAACATAGTAATGTGGCGAATAATTATTTAGAAAATTAAATTTTAAATTCAAATCATGATTAATTTGGACATCCGGTATCGAACAGTCAAGTCATTTTTTAACTGGCCAAATTAAAGACATCATGTTATCAAACTGAACAAGTCATTGAGAACCACTTTGAATCAGCTGACTGAATGACATTTAGTGTTTAGTATGGAATGCTAACTCTTAACGCTAAATAAGTTGAAGTTTCGCATCTTTTCATAGTTATTAAAGTTAAAATCATTGCATTAAAATTTTGCAAAGTAGTACAAAAAACATTCGGCTCTCCTGAAAAATAAAGTGAAACTGACTTTTTCGTGTTTGGTACTAAACGTCTCAATTATTTATTGTAAAAGTTCACTTGTCTTACTTTTTTATTATTAATGAAACAGGGGTAAGAGGTCAAAACGTACAATGTACTTTTTGTACAATGTCAACAATGTCAACAATGTACTCTTTCCATTCATAACAAATCCCATACGCAAGTACTATGGGGAATCAACACAAAAATCATTATTTTAAGATAATGGTGGTTGAACATTTCTCTATAGTACATTCTTATGATCCTAAATTAAATAATTCAATATTGAAACAAGGTACCAATTTTAGAATTGAAGTAATAAAATGGCTTAGTATAATAAAATTAATTGCAATTTTAGCAAATACTAACACAACGAAAAATTTCTATCAAGTGTACCAAATTATTTGCGGTGCTGTTGATAATGGTTAATATTAATTGACTGACAGCATTTGATGACCTTAATGACCTTAAAAAGAGTAATTCGTTAATGCTGGAATTTGTTGATCTTGATCAAATCTTCGTGCAAAAAATTGGCAACTGAAGAAGCCCTCTCGTATTCGACGGTTGTCAATTGTTGACCACTGAAATACCGGGTTTTAAAATTATTAGAACTGATATTTGGAATTGTAAAAATAGTAAAAATACTGGAATCCTGGTTTCAGTCCCTTTCTCAAAGTGTGTTGTTTTTTCCCCTGCTTTTCTGTGAGCCAACCCACAGTGGTTAGTATACAGTTTATCTTTGTGCTTATTAAATAGTAGCAAATAAAGCATTGTGGTGATGCATTAATTATCTTTCTCAATCCTTGTTCATTGCTCTGCGTGGGTGTATCCAAATCCGTCTGCATTAAAATCAGTCAAAATTAAATTTACCCTTATTTCAAGAAACCATGGTATTAAAAACAATACTGTTTCAAATTCTGTTCATACTTCAGGAGGGGGGACAATAATTTAACAGCAGTAAAGAGAACTTCATTATTAAAAATAATTACTGCATTGCTGTGCTATGGTTGGTAGTGATTGTTTATTGATTGTCTTTTTGAAATTGCAGCTGCTGCAAAATATTCCTGAACATGGGGAATTGTTGCGATCCTCCTGTCAACGAGCATCAAGTAAATATGAGTGTTCATAATAGTCACGGGCCGATTCATCATCAGCCTCATCCTGACTTTCACCATCCGGTACAGCACTACCCGAATCAATTTCCCCAACCGATTCAACAATATCCCCCCATGCCAGATTACGGCCAATTGACTCAACCAATTCAGCAATACCCACAACCAGATTACGGCCAGTTAACTCAACCAATCCAGCAATACCCGCAACCTGATTACGGTCAACTTACACATAATAGTCATGGGCCAATGGATGGATATCAACCGCCTGATAATGGGGCTCTATCACCTGATAATGGAGGCTTAAGTCGATATTGATTATAGATCAATAATTGATTAAAAAATTAAGAATAATACAATAATTCAATCAATGCAGATTGTTCTTGGTAATTTTTAAATAACTTACACAAATCGATAACTTTGTTAAATGTTCTGAAACACCATAAATTTACCACAATCTAATTTTTGTGTTTTCAATTACAGTTAATTTATAAAAAATACTCTACTAAGAACTGCTGTCATTTGCATGTATATTGTATCACTGATAAAATAAAGTTTGATTTATTAAATATTATAAATTGTCTATTATATTTTTAAATTAAGAACATATCCAATGTAGGTCAGAGATTGAAAATAGAATTTGATTGTCATTCCAAATGTATTTTTAATCCGGGAATTTGCCATTTGCATTCATAATATAAACTCAATTATTTAAAAAAAAATACATGAAAGTTGAATACACAGAATGTACACCCACCATTGATCAGTTGTGATTTCCCTCAAAGTCAAGTGTGGAACACTGGGGTCCTAAAGTAACATTGGATTTCCAGTGTCATAATACCTAAAATAAAATATTTTTGCATTGATTTTATATTCATCCCTCACTATAAACATTTAGATCATGGGGGGGGCCAAATTCAGGAATTCTAAATGAAGGGCGGGCCGCAAGTAAAATACCATTTTTAAATGTACACTATTTATCATGAAAAAAAAACAATCTAATGAGAGGAATGGAACTGTTTTACGTTTATTGACATTTTTTTAGAATTCAGGTGTTAATTTTGTTATTGAGATTCTTAAAACTTGTTGTAAATGTTTATCAGTGATGCTTGATCGTAAAGAGTTTTTATTGAAGTTCATGATTGAAAATGTTTGTTCACATATATGGATTGATCCAAAAATAACGATTATTATATTTATTTTCAATCTTTTTTTAAAAAGGCATTAAAAGACAAAAACATGAATCTTTTTCAAAAATTTAATATTGCTCGCTGGCCACAGTTTGCCCGTTCCTGATTTAGATAATATAAAAAAATATATATATATTTCTTTTGTGTGCCACTGCTAATCTATACATTTTTACATTTATTTTCTGAATGAGTAGAAAATATTTCTTTCTATAATATAACTTGTTTCATTATTGAATTGAAAAAAAACAGCAGGAGAATGATTTATTGTCACATTGATTCAGTTTTAAAATGATTGAAAAATCAATTTACGAGACTGTTTGAACTGGGATCGGAAACCATGGACACCACAACCAAAGTCAACGATATTGATCACTCTGTTACAAGAGAGTGTTCTTCCTTTTTGGTTAAACCAAAAAGAAGTAATTGAAATTTACTTGTAATATAATATATATTGATAGAAAAAAAAAATATGCATGATATCAATCAATATTGGTTATTTGTTAGTTTGATATAGGGCTCTGCCTAAGTTCGAGCCAGGTAATTGATTTCTTTTTTGGGAACAGTATTCACGCTATTCATTATATGTCGTCGGATGTTACTGTTCCCTTTCCACTAGGCGGCAGTTATTTGTTAAGTTAGGTTATTGAACGACAATAAATAAGTAAATGCGTCAAACATTTGATAGAGTAGGTCTTCTTTTTCTACAACTGGTGTTCACTAATGATGAGAGTAAAGTGTGGAAGTTCTCTAAAAATACAGGTGATTGAAATGTCGCGACCAGGGAAGAAGATAAAATGTGGGGGGACAACCCAGAATATAGTTTTCAGGGAAATCTTCTCATTTTGAGATTAAGGTTATAGTCATTTTCATAATTGTCAGTTTTTTTGCTGAATATTTCTGACAGTGAATTAGAATCCAATGAAATACTTACTGGTGTTTTACATTTCTAAAAATAGTTTTTGGTATTGTCAATAGTTGAAATATCAGAATCCCGATTTTGGTATTACTGGTATGACAATTTTTAGTCAGTCCCTCTCATATTCTACTGCTTTTCTGTGAGTCAACTTACAATGGTTAGTTTACTATAGATCAGGCGTGGGGAACCTGCGGCCTTAATTCTATAATTCTGTAAATTTTTATAATTTCGTAAATTCTTAGGATTTTCAATGTCAAAATCCTTGAAAGACCTATAAAAAAAGGTGCCGCGCTGGTAATTTTGGGAAATCCGCAAATTTCTGGGTTTTAGATATTGGCATGAAATTGTTTCCTCTAAAAAATTCCCTAGTCAATGTATACTGCTGCCCCTATGCCAGTGTTTTTTAATGAGGGTGTTTCTTTTTCTTAATTTGGAGTAGATTATTTTATTTTCCGAAATACGAGTGGGTGATTGAAACATTGCGTATTATGATGATGCATTAATTATATTATTCATTACCTTACGTGGTAAATCCAAATAATTCAGCATTCAAATCAGTTAAAATAAAGTCAGCCCTTGTTTCAAGAAATTCATTCCATGAAAAACATAGATGTGAACAATACTGTTGTTTGACATTTTGTTTGACATTTGCGAGGAGGAGAGGTTTTGAATAATTTACCAGCAGTAAAGAGGGTTTCAATATGAATAAGAAATACAGAATCAAATCGTTGTGATATGGTTAGCAGCGACTGTCTATTATTAATTGTCTTTTTGAAATTACAGCTGCTGTTATATATTGTGTGACATGGAGAGTTGCTGCCATCTTTTTGAAGATGAAAGCAATCCTCATGTTAACGCAAATCAAGACAATATGAGCGACCATAATAGTCATGGGTTTATTCATCATCAGCCCCAACCTGATATTCACCATACAATGCAGGACTACCCGAATCGATTTCCCCAACCGATTCAACAATATCCCCCCCTGCCAGATTATGGTCAATCAACTCAACCAATTCAGGAATGTCCACCTCCAGATTACAACCAATTAACTCAACCGATTCAGGCACATTCGCCACCAGCTTATGACCAATTAACTCAAAGGACTCAGGAATATTCGCCGACAGATTATAGCCAATCAACTCAACGGACTCAGGCACATTCACCACCAGCTTATGGTCAATCAAACCAATGGACTCAGGAATATCCGCCACCAGCTTATGACCAATTAACTCCACCAGTTCAACAATACTCGCAAACTAATTACAGTCAAGTTACACATAATAGTCATGGGCCAATGAATAGATATCAACTGCCTGATAATGGAGTTTTAACTCGATATTAATTATACATTAATAATTAAAAATATTTGATAAAATAATAAAAATAATAAAATAATTCAATCGATACAGACCAATCTTGGTCATCTTCATATAATTTATAAAATATTATGTAATAGGTGTATACAGACATATCTATCAATTTTAAATGCAAATGAGCATTTATTTACACAGCGACCTTATGAACTGCCTGGCGTATCCCATGTGCTTAATCCGCAACTGATTGTAAATGAAAGCCTAAAATCTTTATAAAAAAAATTACCATTTATAAATTGCATTAAAACATCTCCCAACTTATCCTACTCAAACTATACAAATGTCATTTTTATGAAAACAAACTTGTTTAAGACTAAGTGTGTGAAAGTAAGTTACACCAAAGATTTTTATCGCTTGTTTTGAGAGTGTTCTGACGTCATAATTTTCGCCCTTTCTGGTCTAGTTGGTAAAAGCTTTGTTCTAGTGATCAGTTCGGTGTGGGTTCAAGCCCCCAGTAAGAACAATATCAAATTGGATTTTTTATGCTTAAATTTAAGATCTTAGACATGAGTGTTTGTGACGAGTTTTCTCCTCGAATTGATCTCGAGTGACTTATAGTGCTGTGATTCATTTTTTTTTATAATGTAATAAAAAACAAAAAAATAATGAGAAATTTTAATTAACTTGAAAGTACTGGCGTATTCAAGTTTCAAGAGTTTCAGGCATTTTAAGAACATTTATTCCATTGTTAAAAATTCATGAAATACATTCCGCAATCTATCTGGTTACCATTTGTTGTGGTAATGGTTATGATTTGTTTGCATTAAAAAAAGGTATTAAGGTTATACAGAATTGATTTTTCTAGAGATGTGTTTAAGGGCATCTGAAAACAATATTAGAAAATAAGAAACTATTTATTATCAATTAAAAAATACAGCTCGAGGTTACTGAATCAACCACCAGTGTCACACTTGTAATGAATACAAATGAAAACTAATATCACCACAAAAACCAAAGATCACGCATCCGCCTACTTCCAGGTAAATCCAGGACGTTACGCAGGAAAAACAGCATCAAAATACACCAGATGAAAGGGAAATTGAAGCACTGCCTAACGCCCCCAGAATTTATGTATAGATAATGAAAAGAGTGTATTTTTCATTTACTAGAAAGAATACAAATATTTTTAAGTAAAAACATATACACTTAAAAGAAAGAACTATAGGTAGTATTTATGTTGAATTAAAACCTAGGATTAAAATATTATTCTGAACAAGAAAAATTATTTAATTTATGATTTTTAAAACTATTTAACATATTGCATGCAGGAAAGAAAGATCTTAGTCGTCAGTTCACCACTCAGTAATCTCAAATATGTGAAGGCTAACCTTCACGGCAGGAAACAGTGATGCCGGTCCCGTTTTTGCACAACTCTGTATTTTATCCGAGTATGAGTTGAATATGTTGGGTCCTATGGCAGAGTGGTTAGCATTGTTGGCTTCTGTGCCGGATCCCATGGGTTCAGGTCCCAGTATGAACAGCATTTTTTTTGATGTCTAAAATGTCCTCCACTCCTACCCTTCCGATCCTTTAATAACTGGAAGTATTGAGAGCGATTAGTTTACCACTATTCCTGTCCTAGCCTTATCCTTCTATCACTACTACTCTATCAAAAAGAGAGGTTGAGCGACTGAGTAACAAACAGTTCTCGTAGAAAACTTCTGTTGAGACACTTCCATTAGGAGGCCATTTGCTCCACATTGTGAGCGGACACGGATATTAAAAATAATTAGTTGAATATATTAATTAGTCGAGATACATAATTCGTTTATTATATTTATTTAGTTTTGTATAATATTTTGTTGTCAAAATATTCACTAGAAAATACTGTTAAAGTGTTAGATATTTCAATATATAAAAGGTCTGCACGACTTGGCCTTGAAGTGAAAACTTTCACAATTTGGTAAATTATATACAATTTTTTTTAGCACACACAAAATTTTAGGTTACAAACCGCCACTGAATTGTAAACATTGAAAATATTGTGTAAAGTTATTTTTAAAACTAAATATACTGATGATGCCGATCATACCAAGAAAATATGATAATTTTGTGAAAATAGTGTTTTTGTAAACCGATTACATGCAAAAACATATCACGCACTGTGGATCAGCCTGCAGCACATGACATCATTATTTCATGGTGTCTCAAGGAATGTAAAAGAAAAGTATTCAGCATTGAAATGAAACCAGTAGTAAAGAAACCTTTAAATATAGAAAAAAGTAATGGTACAATTATTGGTACCACTTTAGTATGCGGTCTACTTTAGCATGCAATCTATCTTTGAATTGCAGTTGAGTATTTTTTTTGTTTGTATCGTAGCAACGACCTGTTTATTATAATTTATGTTTTTTCCAACCGCGCCCCATAATGTTGTCAAAGCATTTCTATCAAAATATCGTCTGTAGCAAAGAGAATGTGGTTGAATTTGTACGACAAAACAATGCAAGAAAATGTAACAGAGGTTGGTTAGGTTAGGAATATTAAAGTAAAAACGTGAAGGTAGATCGCATACTAATGTAGAAATGTGGGTAATCTTTTACTTTAGAGTAGAAAACTCAGTGACGTTTAATCCAAGATGGCCGCCGCGTCAGCGCTACCTTTAGAAAAACATACGTCACATAAACAAAATATTCATTATTATTGTTATTATTATTTCATTCTTTATTTCAACATAAATATTGTTGGTTTTCAATGTACCGTGATGGAAGATAGACCTCAAGCCCGGAAAGTTATCGTAGACGTGAGTGAGTTCATTAGTTCACGTCAATTCGGAACAAGTAAGGATTTATTCGAATCCTATTTGCACGAATTTATATTTAGGAATTCGTTTTGCACTCTGTGTAGTTGTTTTGGAATATTTCTGACGCTTCTTAAAGACAATTACGCTTCTTAGGTATGTAAAATAAAGAATGAAATAATAATAACAATAATAATGAATATTTTGTTTATGTGACGTGTTTTTCCATTGGTAGCGCTGACGCGGCGGCCATTTTGGATTAAACGTCAGTGAGTTTTCTACTCTAAAGTAAAAGATTACCGAAATGTGAAGGTAGACCGCATACTAAAGTGGTATCCAATTATTATAACATTACATAATATTAGATTCATTTTTCAGAATTATACATTTTGAATCAACTGCCCAATAAGTATCATTTTCACTCTTTATGATTCAAGTATGATAGTAATATTGTCTCTTATTTGTTATTTCATATTGCAATCAATAGATTATTTTATCAAGTGTTTTTTGGCTGATAAATGTACTTCAAGTACTAGACTGATGGATATATTATAGATAAGACCACCTATTATTGATTGTTTCAACATTGTGCCAGATTTGCCAAACCTTATTTCATTACCTGCCAACGAACTGTGAGTATAACAAGTTTCATTTTATGTAATCCATCTCCTTGACTTTTTTTGTTGTTGAAATTACTCTTTGAAAGACCTTTAGCATATCTATACTACTAGAGCTAAGAACATATGAATTATTTCCATTTTAATTTTGTTGTTGATTCCAAAGTAACTTTGATTTTAACGGTTAATTTTTGTTCTCTATTTTTAAGAATTAAATTATGAGACTTTTCTCCGACGATTGAGCGAAACTGGTCCTGATCAAATAAAAAAAATTATGTGGAAAAAGTACTAAAAATCTTTTGTTATTTTTATTTTATGATTGTAAATTTGTTACTGCATAAATTTAAATCATTAAAAATGTATTATATATTTAAACTAGATCAGTTTTACTAACGACATGTCATTAAACATTTTTTTATTTTGTGGATGTTTATATAATACGTTTTAAAATTAATGTAAGCAGACAATATATATTCTAGAGAATCTTCTAAAATAATAAAAATACATTTTCTTTAATCCATGTCTGCTTCCCAATGTGGAGTGTATAGGCTCCTAATAGAGGTATCTCAACAAGAGTTTTTCTACGAGAAATGTTTGTTACTCAGTCGCTCAACCTCTCTTTTTTGATAGAGTAGTAGTAGGATCCATGGTTATTTTAAGATTGGAATGGTGGGGGGGAATTTTAAGTCTTTTAACCGGAGTTGAAAAATCAATTGAAATGCTTTTGGTACTGGGATTATAACCCATGAGGTCTGGCATAGAAACCAACAACGTTGACCACTGTGCCATGTACCCGACAGACTCATTTACCATGAGATGGTACAGTCAATATTTTGTTGTGTCCTAATATGCTATTTGTACTTTTTAAACTAAATGGCAAAACAATTTATTTTATCACACTAAAAACCGTTCCATCTGAATGAAAGTTATGTCAAATTAAGAATACACTTATTATCAGCAATATTACGTTATTTGAATAGATAAACAAACTGTTTGTTAAAACTGTTTGTTAAGTTATTAATGCAGGCAAAGATTTCATTCAAACAGCCTTAACAGCTTAACGACCGCGGACACGTATTTGAGTCTTTGAAAAACAAAAGTTGCTGGCCGGCAGACTCATATATACGTATAGGCGAAGTATCTGGAAGCAAAGAAAATTAAATTTGGTAAAGATATCTCAATTTGTTAACAAATTATAGTGAATTTAGTAAAATTACAATTTTTGAGAATTTTTCGCAAAATTGCTCGGCCGCCAGGTGAAATTTTATAAAAAAAACATGCGGTCGTTAAGCTGTTAACACAAAAATTTAATGGAATATTTAGAAGCAATTGAATATAAATGTTTTGCAAGCAATTGACAGCATTGTGACACTTGCTTATTTCAAATTATTTTTGTCCGGATAATTAATATTAAATTTTGTATGCAATATAATATTAAAGCTTATTGCCATAAAACTAACACCATCTCTTTAAATTACAGCCAAGTTTCTACTCAATTATCTACCGATAAGCTTTAAATCAAAACTGAACAATGTCTGATGGTAAGTAAGCAAATTTATATTAAAATCTTTATTTGAATTGGTATTGATCTGGGATTTCTTATGTTTTATTTAATACACTTATTAGTAAAAACATATTTGTAAATTACCAAATGATAATATTTTTTATTATTTTAATAAAAACACTATTTTTTATATCAAACATGATAAATTATGAAACGCATTTGTTTGATTGGCCCACATAGCCTTTGAATTTTCCGCTCAGCTAACCTCTCGTCTTAGAGGGACATTGTTTATGTCAGATTTTTTTTTCTTATTGATAGTTTTAAACAAAAAATCTACCCTGCTTAGATTTTTTTTATTTAAAATCAAAAATTATTTTTTTAGATTTGGATTTTATTATATTTTCAAAACTGAAATACTGTTATTTTCCTGTTAATAATGTCCTTATAAATTAATAAAAAATAATAATGTTTTTTTAATATTTCAAATTAAACTAAAGTGTATCAATCTGCGGATAGTACTATCTAATATATTTAAATAATCTTATCTTTAGTATAAAGCTTGCTAATGTCACGTAACCAAGTGATAATGATGAGCGATGAAGTACATTTAGCCTTAATATTAAGCCCAACCTTTACTAAATACTATGCTTTGTTATTTATTTATTTGGAAAAAATATTGATAAGCCATATTAATTACATAAAAAAAAGATTTAGTTATCTATGATACAAGTACATACTTAATACCGAGAATTAGTTTATTTTTTAGATTTTATTAAGGGAACTTGACACAATATCGTCATTGTTCTAGAAAAAAAACAAAGGTAACCCAAGGTCAGCAATTTTACTGGAAACGTGTTTGCTGGAAATATTTTGCATTTGATAGTATAGTTATTTTATATTAAATTTTCATTCACTTTTTTGTAATGGATAAAACTTATAGACAATTCTTTTTATTCTATTATTTTGAGAACTAATTCTATTATTATTTAAATTCAAAACATTTATACATGTTTCGTGAGAAATGGCCGAATTTGGGCTGTGTAATTGTTGCATCAAATGAGCGATTTGGATGAAATACTACTTTTGAGTATGTTGCCTTGTTGAATATGTGTCAATTACAATCAATCAATAAGCCATATATTGTTCAAATACTGCAAGCATAACAGCTGTTGATCAATACATGGAATTTTGTCATGTAACGGTAATCAAATATTGACATCATTTCTTGAGAATACTAGATCACAATCTTAACATGGAACAAGCAACCCTAGCGGTGCTATTACCTCGCGTCTACACTGTTTTGGACGTTTATAAGTGTTATGCAAAAGGGAATATCACCGGCGGTTAAATGAAAAATTAAAAATGAGCAAAAAAAACATTTCTACGAATCTATTCATTGGTTAGGTTAGGAATATCTTTTATTTACTCACTATTGACAATAAATACTGTGACATGTGTTTCGCCTCTTTGAGACTTACTATCATACGTCTATTTACAATGGCGTCGCTACAAATTTGACGCCCTCATGCAAATGTCATGCAAACCCCCCCCCACAATTTGTTATATTGAGTAGGTAGAAATTTAGGCCCCTTTTTTCGCTGGGCCCTTGCATGAACCTGCTATGAGGTGTCTACGCCGCTGGCTATTTATTTATGAATTAAACATTGATTTGTATATTTAACTTATATTTTACAAAATGGAGTTTGTGGTTTTTTCTTTCTAATGGAAGCATTCACAATCAGTGGAGTAATGAAGTCATATTAAAAATGAATTTCTGAAAGATATTTTCATATATTTTTTAACTACATTTTTCAATGTATATTATCACCATTGAATTTAATCCATCGATTCAAATGAGCAGATTCTACTCAGAATATTTTTTTAACCATCTCACACTTCTTTTTAAGCTATTTTTGTAAAAATAACTAAATTATTCCTAATGAGATAGTTAAATCTAAATTATACCAAACAAAACATAACTGGTAAAAATATTTTTATTTATTATAGAAGATGTCAACGAGAGGCGTGGAAATGTACCACAATACACTCAACCAGACTATGGCCAGCTGAGTTCCGATAACGGTCAACTGAGCAATGATAATGGTCAACTTAGCCAACAGCCCGGTTTCCCTGGAAACAGCCACGGACCCATTGGTGGAGGTTCTATGCCCGATTATGGACAGCTCTCCCCCGACGGTGGTCAATTGACCCAAGATCCGTCGTATAACAATCATGAGCAGATGGGAAGATGAACTGCATAAATATTTATGTTTTTAAATTGTGCTTTAATTTTTTTTTTTGTTTTAAGATTATAAAATGAATTGGATAATAAATGTTTTAACTTTTCCCGTTGGTAATTTTGATTGATGAAAATTGTAAGTAATAAAATATTTTTTTTGTTATACTAAATTGCTGTTTTATTTATACATGTGTGAAAATAGCATTTTTTGTGAAAAAAATATTTTGTGTTAAATCCTATTTGAATAGAACTTCTTAATTACAAATTGATATCTATAAGAATAACTTTTAAGGTGTTCACTGTCAATACTTGGTGGAAAGGCATTATATTTAAAGAATAAAACACTCTTTTGTACTTATTCCGCATTTATTTAATATGATCAGGACCGCTTTCGTCCATGAGGGGCATTTTCAACTGATGAAATTGCTCATATATGTGTACAAATTGCTGTTAATGAACATATTATGAGAAACATTGCTACCATGTTGTCTTGACAAGAATTTTATTAACTCAATATGTATTCTACAAACTAAATAATAATTGAAAATCAATTTTTAACTTAATAATATATGTAAATAACAAAGGTTGATCAAAAAGCTGATGAAAACAGTATGTCGTAAAAGAATGAACAGTCAATACTGATGATTTGACACAACAACACATGTGTACGTATTATTAAAGGACTAACACAAATGTTTCTTTTAGTTGTCAGATAAGGGAACCAATATCTTTCAGTATACTAGCAGAATTCACCTGCAGTGGCCCAGTTGGTTAGAGGTTGCTCTACCGATCACGCAGGTCTGAGTTCGGTTCCCAGTAAGATCACAGTGAATTTGAGAATTATTCAATTCAAAGTTGTGATCAAAGACTGGGTGTTTGTGATGTCAATTCACATTATTTCCTCTCCTCCCATCCTTCTGATCCTTTAATAACTGGGTTAACCACTGGTCCTGTTTTAGCCTTATTCTTCTTTCCCCACTACTCACTTTGAAGAAAAAGTGAGGTTAAGCGACTAACGAACAGTTCTTGTAGAAAATACTTCTGTTGAGATACCTCCATTAAAAAGCCATATGTTCCACATTGGGAGCGGACATGGATAAAAAAAATATTGGTAGAAAGCGATAATTCAAAAAACCATCCATCCTAATTGATGCAACTCATTAGTTAATCATTTCTTAGTGTAAATGTCGTTGTATTACATTGTATTATTAAATTGTATTACGATTATCGTTTGTTTTTTTTTATCATCTCTTCCTTGCCTCCCATTTTTATTTGATTTTTATTATAATATATCAGAATAGTAAAATTAAAATCATTCGTACTTAAGCAAGCATTTGCAAAAGTAGTTGTCTGAGGATGCCTCTGAAAGAGGCGAAACACGTGTCACAGTTTGTAACACAATACGTGAAATAATCTAAGTTATTTTATTTTATATTAAAATGAACTTCCACAAAGTTACCGCCAAATCCATCGAAAGTGTTATAATATGATTGTAACAAACGTTTATTTTTGTACAGACATGCTCAGTCAAAACAAAGTTCCAAACGAAGACATTTTCTTTGCCTGGAAACACCTAGGCTCTTGGGGAGAAATCATTTTGTTAAGAAAGGAACTTTTGAGGAAAATTTAAGAGATTCCTGGTATTTCTGGATCATTTAAGCATGGGTGTAAGACTTGAGGGGATTATAAAAACAATTTGCATCAGGAGAATGTTTATTCCAATGTCTTCTGTCACTGCAGTGTTGCAGCTTTTTTATTGAATGAGCTCAGCCTTCGTTTATCTATAGCTATAGGTAACCTGCTAATTGCAGGGTATACTCAAGTTCATGGTGCAGTAAATTTAATTTGTGCAAAATGCAATGAATAGTGAACCGTAAAATCAATGGTGTTATGGATTTTTGCAGCCAATTTTTGCAAAATGCATGGCAGCTAGAACGGCTCAAATAAAACACATAATATATTTGACATATAATTTATGAATAAAATAAAATACAATAAATGTTTTAATAAATATGATATATATTCACAGCAGGTTGCATAAGTAATAAATTAATTTCTGTATCGAAACACATTATGAAAGTCTTGGTTTTCCAGATGTTATTTTATTAAGTACTTAGCTGACACATATTTGAATTCATCATGGAGAGCGTTAATTATTATGTATTGAAGGATGTATTGCAAAATTTAAATAAACCTCTTTAGAATATGATATATCAAAACATGAACATGAATATACACATAAAATACAACCTATGAGAAATATATAATATAATATATCGCACAAAAATATATTATTTATATTATCACTGCAGGTTGGTTGTTTGGCATATTTCATCATAGCAGAGTTAAAAATTTAATTCAAATTTAAATTTCATTCTGTTTTATCATGATCTGCTTTTTTTCTAATCACAATTATGAGCATTTGATATTGTTTGTAATTCTTCTGCATTGCTGAATTAAAAACATTTTGGCAGAAAGATGCAACACTTATATAAATTGCGAGTACTTTGAATATGCTCATGAGTGGTATCATTTTCTAGTAATATTGAGTCACTGAGATTATAACACAGAAATTATTGAATTATGTATTTCATTATATATAAAATATAGTTACTTTTTTAGAGCGTTTTTTAGAGAGCTAACGAGCAAAATGACTGATATCTACATTATGACCATGATTTCCGTGGTGACCAGAATGTCCGTGGTTATCATGTTGTCCGTGATGTCCGTGATGTCCATGGTGTCCATGGTGTCCATGGTGCCCATGGTGCCCATTATGTCCGTGAAGACCGTGATGTCCGTGGTGTCCATGGTGCCCGTGATGGCCGTGGTGTCCGTGATGCTGATGGTGTCCATGAGCAATCCCAACGTGGCCGACAAATCCCGAGCCATAGCCAGGATACATATGGTGGGAAGGGTTGTATACGACGTTTACATAATTTGGTGGGAGATGAGATGGGACAATGTTGACATGGCCATGATGGCCGCCCCCCACGTAGACCGGCGGGAATTGTTTGTCTCGACATGTATTACCCATTTTGGTACTGTAATGATCTGCGCACTGAAATCATAAATGTAAACATATGTATTACCTGTTTGTTGTTTTTGAACATACATGGAGATTAATGGATCAATTGATACAAAAAACTGACAAGCAATTCTCTCATTTATTTGGTAAAACTATGCATTCATTTTGATCTGATCAAGTTGTAAGATAATTATATATAGCCATATTCTCATAAGCTATTTCGGCATTCGGCTATCATTAGAACTGGTGTGGACCAGAACATTTAATTATAATATTATATATTTATATTTTACTAATTATATTGTTTTACACATATACGACCATAAGTTTTTAATTTAATATTAATATTTTTTCAAAAATTCAAAAACAAATTGTTTATAAGAAGTAATAAAAGTAAAAACTAAAATATCATGCATTCAGTGTTTCATATTTTATAGAAATTCCATGTTTCAATGAAAAATTATTAATCATTATTATCATTTTTTTCCTTTGAAAATACGCATTCACTTGCCGTTAGTAGATTAACCCTCCAGAGACGAGAGCTTTTTTTGATAAAAAAAAATATTTTTTAAGCCATATTGAAGTTACGAATAACTTTTATTCCTAACAAAAATTTATAAAAAAAAGGAAAGTCATTGTATAGAAAGCCCACATGACTATATGGTCATGCTCATCCTTTTATTACCGTGGAATATTGTGTACGGACAGTAGTAAGGACGAGCGTGACCGTACGGGCGCACAAACATTCAGGGTTGAAATATAGCTAAATGTGAATTTTTTCAAAATATTTACAGTTTGAGCTCTTTAGATCAACATTATTTCAATACAAATATGTAAGTAAAAGAAATGTAAATAATTTGATGTTTTGATAAAAAAAATAACTAACAGTTTCAAAAAGTTCATTAAAACAAACGAAAATTCAATAATTTGCATGTGCTTTTGGTGGCCGTTTCTGTCCCCGCGGCTGATGACTTACTGAAGTCTGAACCCTTCTTAACCAAATATGAGTGAAAGCAACGATATTCAGGTTGAAAAAGGATGAATAGTGGGATCAATAGACAACGGTGTTTACTGTGACCATATGGTCACGCTCTTCATTGGAGGGTTAAATAGATAGCGGGCAACTAAAAAGCTCTTCTTGCATTGGACTTTGTTTACCAGTAGATTCCACTTAATATATTGCGAAAAAGAAAAATTCTGCATCTTGATAAAATATGAAAAAATCAAATATTATATTGAAATTAAAATGACCGAGTACCTAATTAAAATTACCTGATGCTCGGTTCTTTAAAAAACTTCCGGGTATCTGGTTTCGGTTCAACCCAGGCTGGAAGCCCTAAATAAATACAGTACAATAAACATTACTACTACGTTGCTTTGACATTAGCAACACAATAATTTAATTGATTCAATTTGTACTCTACAAACTAAATAATAACTGAAATTTTTTTCTTACCTTGATAATATAAATAACAGAAGTTTATCAAAAAAGGTGATGAAAGCGATACGTCGTAAAAGAATGAACAATCAATACTGATAATTTTCTATCAACACACATTTATATATAAAATGACTAAGACACATATTATTTTTTTTAGATAAAGAACCAATATCTTTCTTATCATCATATTATTATAGGTATATTGGTAAATATAAATATAATTTATGAAACCGTCACCGTACTGGCAGAAGTTGGTAAATAACAAATTGGTAGTTCTAAGTATACAGAAAATGAAGAATTTAAGCTTTTAGGATAACGCCTCCAGCCTTAATAATTTATGTTACATAGATATTTGAAATATTTTTGATTGATATCTTATACATCAAATTCTGGAGCCTGTGGAGCCGCGCTCCAATTTCCCTTTCATCTGGTATATTTTGATGCTGCTTTTCTCCGCAATGTCCTGGATTGGTCGTAAATACCTGGGCGTAGGCGGGTGCGTGATCTTTGTTTTGTTTTTGTGGTGGTGTTAGTTTGTAGGCATTACAGGTGTGACACTGGTAAAGTGTTCACTGCCTATACTTGGTGGAAAGGAAATATAATGATATTCAAAAAATAAAAAACTCTCAGTAATAATTCCACATTTATTTAATATGATTAGGACCACAAACATTTTTCACTGATAAGAAGCACAAAAACAAAACAAATATATTAGTATTATTCTGCTGTCTTCCGTAAAATATTACAAATTCTTTAATTTATCACACCCCTATACTTAAATTTGAATCGTTCAAATTATGTACACTCCCGCAGATTTTGTCACTAACGACCCGGGTTTCGCCTGCACTTGTTCTATGCACTATTCAAGTGCACGGATGAACTTGAACTGACGATTAGTAAACGAGAGTTTCGTGTTTATATATTAAATAAATGTATCACTGAGTCTACAGCCATTGCTGGCGAAAAGGATAAGCACATGTGAATACCCAAAGATTTGAGTAGTGAGTCGTTTTAAGAATTATATTTATTTGTTTGTCGGCAAAGGTTTTATGATATTATTTATATAGGGTATAAAAGTGGAGATCCCGGAAGGTGTGTTTTTATTTAGCAGGGCAGTAAACTGAACTAAGTAAAACTATTACAGATATAACAAACAATTGATAAATGAAATATGAAAGTAATTTATAGATAGAGATACAAAATATGAATAAGTGACACTAAATTAACTGTAATTAAAATGTTTATTACCTCTTATAAATAAATAACACTAATTATCAGTGGTGGATTACCTTAAAAGCGAATGAGGCGCACACTTGGGGCCTTCAAATCTTAGGGACCACAAATAGGGCCCTTATTTATATGGCCCATATACTTACTTTTTGTTCAGATTTGTATTTGTTCTTATGCTATCCGAAAAACAGGGCCCCCAAATTTTATTGCGCCTGGGGTCTCCGATGTACTTAATCCGCGACTGCTAATTATACAATCACATCAATGACAAATTACGTTAGATTGGCCACTAACAATAAACACAAATGTATTTCTAATTCTGGGAATTAATGTGTATTCTTATCAGTTGAAAATGCTCGTCATGAGTAAAACTGGTCCTGATCATGTAAAATAAATGTGGAATAAGTACAAAAGAGTCTTTTTTTCTTAAATTAAAATATATATGAGTTTATGTGGATCTGAAAAAAAAGGATAGTAACTAATAGGTGCAATAATTGTTTACCGCTGACAAAATACTGTTATTGTGTAACTGGTACAATAAAGGTACCAAACGAGTTATTCCAGAAAAAGAATTGATATTTATGAATCTCAATGTGTACTTAAATTGTTTTGATAAATTTTGTTACATACCAACTTCTGCAAGTACGGTGTTGCATGTTTTATGTCTCAGATAAATGGCTTTAAAAATTCTATTTTTTTTTCTTCAATTGATTATTAGTGTTATTTACAAATTACATATATGTCAGTAATTCTGAGTCACATATGCAAAAATATGTATTTTATCAATACATGATGATACAGTTTGGGATTATTATCTCTATGTATCATTGATTATGTGTAAAAAGGGATATTCCCGCAGTCAAAATGTTACATGGCAGAAAAAACATTTATTTTTATATAGTCATGCTCAGATTGACCGATGCAAATTGGTATCACTGAATATTATTGATTAATTAACCAATATAATTTATTCAAATAGAAAAGAACATGAAATAAAAAATCGTACAAGATAGGCTCAATGAGAAATTCATAAATCGTTCAAGATCAACTCGAGAATATCTCAAGTTCATATTATATGATATAAAGACTGTTAATGTTATATTTAACTAACTGAGACTTGAGCCCAGATCGGCTTGATCGCTAGGGCAAGGCTGTTGTCCACTAGACCAGTGGTTACCATGGACCAACTACAAAGTGATTTGAATTTCTTTTTATACCTATTGTGCTTGAACTATTATGATAAAATAAAAAGGTATGTTAAAAATACATAAGATATAACAAAATATTTTAAATAAACCACAATATTTGATGTCATTGTTGTTCTTAATATATTTTGTTCATAAATTTATCTTCACTTTTATAAAAATTAAAATTAAGAGGCCAAGACATTTTTTTCATTATTTAATTTAAGCCATTGCTTTTAATAGTTTATAATTTACATAATAATTTTGATTTCCGAAAAACCAATGCACAAATCTTCCATTCATGGTTTTATTATTTTTTCCACAATCGTGGAAACGTTTATTAGTCTTCGCGAAATGATAAACGTGGATCAGTTTCCTTAAGCTAAGCTTTGAGTTTGTCATATACATATCGACTGTGGAAACGAAAAAGGACGTAACCCACAGTTTTTTCAAAACAGCTTTTTTTTCAATAATCACAACGTATCAAACTTGATACACGTTCTATCAAAAGGACATAAGCTGCAAATAATATCGAATTAATATCTAAATTTAGCTTTTAAGATTGAAATAAGATGAGCGTGTGAAAATTGAAACCAAGAAAAAAGACTGAAAAAAAGGTTTTTCCTAGACAATTTCATTAATTAATATTAGATGCTGTCAATCAAACACCAGTTTAGAAGTCTTCGTCCACTTCCAGGCTGTGTATATTTTATAATTTGCATATGGCCCAAAATCATCAAAACACGTGTTTTGTGCCTCCTGTAAAATTTGTTATGTGTGGGTTACTTCCTTTTTCCTTTCCACAGTCGATATGTGAAATTTGACTAGGCAGCTAGCAGACTACTTTTATGAAATCCCCAACCCCTATTTGAGGAAAATAGCATTAGATCACAGAGAGCTTAAATAAAATAGATACTCTATTAAATATAATTTTGATTTACGCGGCACTTTCAAATAACCGATTTATCAAGTCAAACAAGACATGTACCTATTTTTAAAAGTAAATGATTACCGTTCTCCACTTAACACCCACCGACACGTCTTTTCAACTCTTATTGGGCGTATCTCGTAAATGTCAACACAGCATGACTTCATTTCGTGTGTTTTAAAAACTTTCATCCAAGACCTAAATAATAATATGCAATAATGTAAGCTTAAGCTTTCTTTTCACTGTCCACCTTTGGGTACAGGCAGAGACGTCCCGAGAGCATAGGTGAGCAGGGAGTTGCCTAAGGGCGGCAAGTCCTAAAGAGCGACAAATAATCACAGATTTTTTAAAAAACTGAATATTTTTCACACAAATTTAATTTTGAATATATATTCTGATGATGTCTCAATATCTTTGATCAAAAAAATACCAAATCAAGAATCGATACTTATATAATGTAAGTGCATTTTAGATTTACACTATTTATGATGTGTAGTAAAGATAATAGTTATTTTTTTCATAATTATTGAACAATATTATGGGCTTTTGGATCATAGTTATTCATTAGGATCTTTGTCAATAAGTTACAAATATTTTATGAATCATCTGAATGCAAAACGGAATAATTGACCAAAGATTTGTTTGGGTAGATAGGTGAGTAGAGAATTCGAACTTCTATATTTAAAATAATGAAAAATAATCGGGCGCTATATAAGAGGTCTGCCTAGGAACGTCACTGGGTACAGCTAATTTATACCTGGGCACGGTGGTTTCGCATGATTGTTGAGTGATTCGTCATTGCTGTGCATCTAGCGGTACATCACAGGATGATCAAAAAAAATATTTGGCGTTTAAATGTTTCTTTAAGATAAATGACCTACAAAAATAATTTTATATTATGAAGCACACATATATGATGTAGAGAGTTTTCCACGTGGTGTTTGGGTAAGCAGAGCCGGATTTAGAACCTAAGTTATTCTGCCGAGGTTCTTTTAATTTTGAGTCATCACCAAAAAAATGTCTACCAACCGTTTGAATACATCTTTGGGATTAATGCATACAATATCATGTGGACCGTTAGATAGTTTATCCACCATCAATTCTAAAAAAATAATGTTAGTAGGCAAAGAAACTGGGGTGTACGAACTCTGCAATAAAACTATTTTTGGCGCCCGAAAACGGCGATGATAACTTTTATGAACATTAATTTAACTTGAATAGAAATAATCAAGTAATTGTGGGGGTACATTTTGTATGTGAAATGTGAAACAGTACTTTATTAATAAATAAAAAAAAACAATAACAAAATAGACGCGTACATAATTTAAAATTGACATAACTTAAATTATGCTAATTTTGTTTTGGAATGCAAAAAAGAATCTGGATAACTCTGCTTGGAATACCTCAGTTTATAATGTAAAATTTGAGTAAACAATAAACAACAAATAATTTGACAAACGATCACGTTAAATGAAAAATATATCGCTCGATTCTAGAGTTTTTGAGACAGTAAGCTTCAGCCCAGTTGGTATAGTGGTAAATCCGGCTCTGTGTGTAAGTCAAGGTAAACAAAAATAGCTTAAAAACAGACATACGGAAATAGAAAAAACTCTGAATCTAATAAAACGAAATGATAACATCTTCAAACAAGAATGACAGTAGTTCTACAAAAAATGTTATCAGAGACAGTTCATATTAATGTTTCAGTTATATCGCAAACAGTCGTTAAATCGTTAATTAATTAATGGACTTTAAAATAGCTAAAAAAGCTTGAACAGCGTTAGATTATGACATTTAGAACTAAGAAATTTAAATGTTTTCATTATGTACCGACATAATAATAAATAGTTTTAAACTGTTAAAAAAATATGGATACAATTGATAGCTGCGTTAGTGTGTAACTGGTGATACATGTGTTTTGTTTCTTTAAGAAACATCTTCAGACATTTTATTTTAACCTTGACACAATTTTTGTACTTTTCGTAACTGTTTTCTCACACTGGGCGCGTAAGCGGAAATGCTACAAGCTATAACAATATTAATATTATCTGTGTGAGAAAAAATCACAGAGAAATTAAATTTAATTACACGAACCGCTTCCCGAAATTGAAAAGCAATTATAAATGTTTTTTTGGCACATTCCACATTTTCGCGTCCAGTAACAACAATTTTTTCATTCTTTATTTCTCATATTTATCTAAGACAAGTTTCAGAATCAATATGAATGTTATTGTTATACATTCTATGATAGATTTTATTAAAAGACTACTCAATAAAAGACGAATTATATCGCACTGAAGTACACAAATCCAAATAAGATATCTAAGTTATCAATTTTAAATTTAAATGAATTTTCTTAAAGTTACTTAAATAAATAACATGGAAGTAGATTGTGATAATTTTCAAAACAATATAAAAAGTAGAAATGGTGAAATTATTAGTACAATTACGGTAACCGAAATTCGACAATGTTATGAATTTGAAGAGGCTTTTGAATTTACTGGTAAGTATTTTTAATGCCATATTGTTGTCGTTGTGTGTAGTCCACAGGTTAAATCAATGTCACCAATTTCGGTGGGTGCTGGATTCATTTCTCGGTTAGGTCAGTGTCAAATGTTGATTTTTCTGATTGAATATTTGAAATCCTGAACATTGGTGTCCGGTAATTTTTTGTCTTATTTTTATCGAAAGAATCTCGTTGAGTTTATCTCATATGATTCAAAAAATATGTATGTTGCATTCGCAATTATTAACAATTATATTAGGAGTTTTCTTTTACTTTCTAATATCAATAAATAACTGCCAACACTCGCCAAGACATTGACTGACATTTCAGAAATAAATTAATTAATCGGCAGTTAATTAAGTGAGTCTTAATTTTAATATCTCTCTATTAAGAATACTTTGTTTCAGAAGTGCAATTCAATTAAAATATATATATTAAAGCAATATTATAAATAACCAAATAAACCGAAAAGTCTGTTTTCCATACAATGTTGCTTAAACTATTATATTATAGTTTTGTATCTAATCAACGACTTGTATTTGATTCGATTCGAAAAATACAGTCGATGTTTTTGGGATGTTGTTGATAATCAAATATTTGTACAATACAGGGCTTGATTTTGACCGGAGACGCACTATGGGCTGAAATATCAAAAAATATTTTAAAAATATTTACAAGAAATATTTTTTTAATAAAATTATTTTACATGCTAAAATGATGTTCGTAAGTGAACTACTACGTAGAAATTCATTTCATTGAGATTACCTTTAAAGTTGTTTACTTAAATAAATAAATTATAAATTGGTCGGGTCTGTGGGTTCAAGTACCAGTACGCAGTGGTGTAGGAAAGGGTCCAGGTCCAGGGTGCCGCCCGGAGCGGTCCTTGAATTTGCCGTTCCAATATTTCCATTGATTTTGTTGTTCTACTATTTTTATCTATGAACTAGGAGCTTAAACTACAGGTGGCTTAATTTTTTTTATGTATAAATATAATTTCTCAAAAATATTCTCCGCCCCTAAGAATGTACTGCCCGGTGCGAACCGCCTCTGCCACACCCCCCTCGCTATGCCACTGGCAGTACGAACAGCATTTTTTCAAAGGAATCGAAGTCGTTGGTTTTTTTAGTTAAGTTAAGCTAAGTTAAAACGGTCCGACTCGGGTAACTCCATAACGTCAGACTTGTAAGAGAAATTTCATAGCGATAGCGGCTTAACCATTATACATCAGGGCCAATGCATCGCATAAAGGCCCCTGGGCTCAGGGGGGTCCAAACTTATATCCATATTTAAATACCTTTTTCACCTCTATCTGCGAAATAAAAGTAACTAAAAATTCTGGGAGAAATACTTTTTTTTAATGCATATCCGCTCCCAATGTGGTGCATACGGCTTTCTAATATAGTTAACTCAACAGAATTCTTTCTACGAAAACCGTTTGTTACTAAGTTCCTACACCTCCCTTTGTCGAAGAGAGAAGGGATAGAAGAATAAGACTAGGACAGGAATAGTGGTTAACTTATCGCACTCACTACAACCGTTTTAGTATAGGATGAGTGGGAGGGAATTCAAGATATCACATATATCCATATCTTCGGACAGAAATCCCTATATCTATTGAAAAAACAATCTATAAAAACTGTCTATATTGGAACTCGAACCCGTGACCTAGGTGTTCTAAGTCAACAACATTGACATTCAATCACGTAGCCGTACACTGTCCCTTTTCCGCCAAAAGCTGGGAAGGGAATTTACAACTTTTTCGTCTTTTTCTTTACATAAATTTTATTTTTGTATCAAAAAAATAGGGGCCTTTTGATAAATTTTGCATGTGGGCCCAAATTTTCTAGTTACGCTACTGCTGCTAATGTATTATATTATTCTCTTCGCTATGTGTAATATACTCTGTACTTTCCAAAATATTAAATTATAAGTATCATCTGAATTGTCTCTCTTATAAAGTAGTGTTTTTGGTGTGAGATTAGTTTCTACTTTCAACGACTGCAAATCATATTGACATAGGCACATATACATATTATACTAATATAAATAAACTCTTTAGGTCATGGAAGATTCAATAATGGGCTATTACTGGCGTGCGGTACTTGCCTAGTTGGGGTTTACATGGAGTCATTGGGAGCCAGTTACATTTTGCAGGCGGCACAATGTGAATTCGACTTGACACAGTCTGGAAAAGCACTGTTATCATCTGCAATCTTTATAGGTAAGTTTGTTTATTTATACACTGATTTGGTAACGCAGAATTCTCATACGGTCATACCGGTTACAGCAGTGGTTCTTAACGTATGGGTAGTGACCTGAAAGTGGGTCTACTGATATATGTACTCACCAAAAACATTCATTACAACAAAGTTCTTGATATAATGACAAGGGAGTGGAGTCAGAGTCGTGGGTACGATAATTATAATAGTACAATTTGAGTTTAATTCAATTGAACCACAGTTGCGGGTTATTCTACAGTTAAAAATGGTTGTAAGACCAGCCTGATTCGATGGACAGCCCTTGCAATTTGTGTCATTACTGTCTAGAGCAGTTTTTCTTAACCTTATTAAAGCCATCGTTTCATTTATCAAAAAAAAATATCCAACACCCATAACTCCAGCAAAAAACAAAATTTAAAAACGAACCATGTTTTTTTTTAAAATTTTATAATGCATTTCTTGAAAAAATGACTAGATATATTAAAATTATTTTAATGCAGAAGTTCTCGGATTCACCCACACAAAGGAATGAGCGCATCCATCTTGCAAGGATCTACTGTATCTGTAATTGATTCACTGGAATTGGATCTACTGTATATCTGTAATGTATTATCTGTAATTGATTCACATTTCAACAGCACCCCCCCTCCCGAATGCTTATTGGATATTTTTTAATTTAAAAAAAAATATATAATATATGTCATTGCAGCTAATGCCAATGCGCCAATTATTTATAGGTGGAGGTGTCTCAACATAAGTTTTCTACAAGAACTGTTCGTTACTAAGACGCTCAATCTCTTTTTTTAAAAGAGTAGTAGGGATAGAACGATAAAGCTACAACAGGACTAGTGGTTAGCTAATCGCTCTCGCTACGCTCAGTTATTGAAGAATAGGAAGGGTGGGAGGGAATTTTTAGACATCACAAACACTCATGCCTTTGAACAGAAATCGATAAATTTGTTTTTCAATGCGTAACGGAACGATAATTATGTATTTTTCTGATGCTTGAATCATAGGGATAATTTCCAGTTCTGTATTATGGGGCTATCTGGCAGACACGAAAGGGAGACGAGGCATCATGCTGCCTGGTACACTACTGGCCACGCTTTGCTCACTCTTGTCCAGTGTATCGCCATGGGGATGGATGTTTATAGTGCTACGGGTCCTCACTGGATTTTTGTAAGAGTTATTTCATGTTTCAATTGATCAATTGGCATTCTTAAATTGATCTCTGGGGTACGTTCATAAAAAAACCATTAAATCCATTGATTTATATATCATTTATTACATTTCGAGTGACTTTCTTTCAAGTTCAAATATATTTGGCGCATTGATATAAGCTATAGTGCTAAATATTTTTTTTAAATTTAAGATTCTTATATTAATTATTTTTTGACTGACACTAAATGTGACAGTAAACATGAAACACCCTTCTCAATTCAATATTTTATTATGAAATGATAATTCTACTTGTTATATTAAAGTGAAAATTGTTGTTGGGTGTTTTAAAATTTATGGATTCTTGGGTCATATAACGTTACTGAAACAACTGTGCGGACCATCAACATTTTCTCCACCTGTTGGCAACCACTGCACCAGTGTTTCGTTTTATAGTTGTCAGGAACTGTATGGTTTTTATTGCGCTATTATTAATTTAAACTTATTGTAAATGTAAAAGGAGCCAGTTAGTATACATTATTGCGTAAAACATTGTTTTCAGCTATATTGATTGATAATAAATACTTTCATTACGTATATTACAAACATTAAAAATTAAAACAAATCTAATTATATTGCTAGTTAGGAAGGTGTCTAAAATCATGTTTGATATAATATAATATTAAGTTGCTCACGTCTTTAAAATTTAAAATATGTTTACAGTGTTTCATCATGTTCAGCATGTGTATATGTTACACCGAATCGGTGAAATTGCCTATTTCACGGAGTCGGCAGAAATTTTGCTGAATGCGTGAATTCGGCAAGCCCGTTGCCTATTGCACGCATTCGCTAATATTTCTGCCGACTGAGTGAATTCGCCAGGGTGTATAATTATTGTCTATGGTCAGTGTATAAATTCTTTAACTGTCAACATGACAGTTGAAAAAATAATTTTGACACAGAAGTCAAATTTAGCTTGGCTGTAATATTGTCATTATTGTTTTTGATTGTGAATGCAGAATGATGATGCGTTTTGAAAAGATTATTTCTATACCATGTTCCAACCATTTTTCACGAACTAACTAAAAGGGTCAATCTTCATATTACATATTAATAACGCTTAATGCGGATCTTGCCGTGGAATTCGCTTAATGATAACGGTATTTTGAATAGCACATTTTCGAAATGTCGTTCTATCCAATGAGAGCGGATTATTTTAAGCCGCGCGTGAATGTTCTGATATCTTCCCGTTTGAAAAATCGATATTTCTTGGTGTAGAGCTGAAGTATTCTATCACCATGGATCATAATATTCGAAAATTTTCGAATAATCAAAGACTTTAATTCGATTATTGTAAACTATGATTATAGGGCTATCGAAATGAATCGTTGGATCGTGTGAGTCGAGTGAAAGCAATATTCTTTGGAGCTGATTTGATCAATTGAATCATAATGATTAAATCTTTTCACGTCTGACCTTGTAAATCTTTTTGAATTCTTTAATACATTAATAATATTTGAATTATGATATGGATTTATCATAGAATAATATTTTGCTTTTTTTTTCATACATTTGGATAAAATGTGCAATTGATTTTTTATTGAAAAATTGCATTTGATTTTTATATATTTTGACTGTCTTCCATACTAGATAAAATATATTATAAACATAATTTTATTTTTTCATTATGTGTGAGAATATATTTTGAATATTTTTCATACATCTGGATAAAATTTGCAATTAATTTCGATTATCCTATATGTGATACGGATTCTCAAATTTTTTAGAGTCAACACCCCCGCCCTCTGTTTTTATGATTTTTGTCATCCTATATGTAACACGGTTTCTCAATATTTTATTAGTCGACATTCTCCACGGTCTTGTTACTGTCACAGTGGAATGACACACTATTCTTTTGTTTAAAATAAAAATATCATAACATTTCTTTTTACCATGGGTCGAATTTTTGTTTCTTAATTTAAATTTGGTTCAGTTGTAAATTTTTTATTATGAAATCCTGTTTAAGCACGTCCAGAATTTACGTTTTCCGATATTTGCGTATTTTTTTACAACCCCAATTATTTTAATTCTTAAAGAGGTCTGGGTGTATTCTTAAAAACCATTTAGAGAATTAATTAAGCAAAACCTTCTGGCTTATTCAATAAATAAGTTTGCATTTGATTTTCCACGCCAGTAAATATTTGATTTATCAAAAATGCAAAAAAATCACCCCGTTGAGGGCAACGGGCTTACAGCTTGTACATTATAAAAACGTCACCCGTTGAGGTTATGTTGTACAGTGCTGTGTCCGAACGAACGTTATTTGATTTTATTGGATGCAAAAATGCGAGTAAATTTAATTTCTAATTTTTATAAGCTTTCTACAATTAAAATATAATTATTTTATCATCACTGTGACAGCTTATTCTTATACCATAGATAGTTCCAATATAACTTATTATGGTCTATGGTTTATTTTGACAACTGTCACAAAGGGAGACATTCCAAAGTCGAAAATAGATCTCTAAAATGACGCCCGATGAGTTGATGTCGACGAGTGCTGACTATCATATTACAGTTTTAACTTATTTGCAAGTTGTATGGAGATAAACGACATTGTAATTAATTAACAATATGCTTTTATATGCTATGAAATGACATTTGGTTTAGTTGCAAAAAACACCGCCAGAGCGCTGTGATCATAGACAACCTACAAAGTTTCTATGAATCTACCTGCTGAATGCATGAAATAAGCAAAATATTTTATGCCGAATTCACGCAGTCGGCAGAAATTTTACCGAATGCGTGAAATAGGCAACGGGCTTACCGATTTCACGCATTCAGCAAAATGTCGGCCGACTGCGTGAAATAGGCAATTTCACCGATTCGGTGTAACATATACGCTTATGTTGGGGAAATGCATACAAATTCGAAAAGATCTCGAGCCATTGGAAGGGTCGCATTTTTCATTTCGTTGGGCCTGATACTTCTACCTGGTAATTAAGACTATATGTTATATAACTACCATAACTCTCTTTAAAAATATCTAATACCAATACTACTATTTTTTTTAAAATGAATATTGTGAGACCTTGTGATAAATAAAGATCTTATTATTAGCCATTTTGAAGATTGTTTTGTCATTTGTCAAGTTATTCATATTTTATCTTATGTGTTTAACAAACACAATGTTTACTATAAGTTTAGTTATAATTTTTTAACAATCACAAGACATGATATCTAAATGATAACTAATTTATTATAGTTTGATGTGACTAAATAAACCTCACAAAAATAGTAGACATAAATATTTATCAGCACCTTACTTATGAATTACCTTGATTTGCTCTCTTGAGAAGCATCTTTCAAAAATCATTTCATTTCTTTTTGAGAAGGATGGGATAGGTTATAGAGGATTTCAGACAAATATGAACATAAATCCATAAATTTATGAGTGAGCGCTGCAACTGAAGTCGACGATGTTGAGCACTCGCTTACAAGACTGGCTTCTTATAATAATAAATAACAAATACTTCTTTATTTTCAGCCATAGCCTGGCTAATCCTCAATGGTAGCTGGAGATTGCCAATACCATTTTTGGGAATAGACTACTCTCCGTGGCGTCTGTACATTGCAATATGTGCTCTGCCGAACCTAGTATATTTTTTGGCCTTACTGCAATATCCAGAAAGTCCAAAATACTTGTATGCCACCAATAAAGTAGATGCGGCCTTAGATGTTCTTAAAAAGATTTACTCCATTAATTTTAAGAAGAGTAAGGACGAATTCCGAGTAAGAAATTGTTAATAATCTATATAATTTCATCACTCAGGCAAAAAAAAAACATTACTTAGGTTGAAGATACTGGTTTTGAAAAAATAAAGGTTTTTTTTGCCATCAAATGAAAAATGTGCCAAATATTTTGAAATTTAAAGAAAGATCATACGGGACAAACTCGTTGCAGTGACGTAGTAAGGAGGGTGCGGCAGGGGCGGACCGAACCGAGCAGTATTTTCAAAAATAAATACAGTAAAACCCCTATTTACACTATAGATTGGACTGTGTAATTGGGGGTGTGAATCTCATACAAAATTATGGATTTGGTAACGGATTTGTAAACGCAAAACTAAGATTTCCCTTAGTTTTGCAAAAATAAAAAATAGTATATAGTATACTAAATTTTGTAGTAGTAAATATCCCGCACACACACAGACGTGTATAGCCTAGCACGTGTTGAATATACAGACTCTAGCCAACATTTGACCGTCTCTTAGTAATGACAATGGAATGCGACCGTGCAATTGGGGGATTTGAGGCGAATATTTAAAGTAGCCAAATGATACAGCTTAAAGATCATTTTGGACACCAAGTTGAAAAACATAATCCTTTTTTGGTTATGCTAAAAAGCTTTTTATAGAAATGTCTCAAATTTTTTCTTATAACCATTTTAAAATGAAACAATTCACAAATAATGAGCCAACTAAATGTGACTTCCCCTTCTTGGTGTCATTTGTGCGTATCATTCGGAAACTTTTTTATGAAATAAACATTATTTACATTAATTAAAACAGGTGAAAGAAATTAAACTTCTAGCGCCAATTGTTGACGATGACGGAGTGCTTACTTCAATATGGAAACAAATAATACCACTTTTCCAAATGCCACTGTTACCATGCATTGCTTTGGCATGCTTAAATCACTTCACTGTATTTGCACTGTAAGTAATATGCTATAATAATTTCTTGAGTATAATTCATTATAAACTTTTGCCACTGTATTGCTTGACCTATATGTGAATGATCAACGTCTTCAACTATTCGGTTACCGTGTTTACAGGCTCGAGTCTTGTTACAGACTCTTAATGAAAACATATTCTTCTATCCATCCGATTCTTAAAACAGGGCAAGCAGTAAGCTAACTACTAGACATGTCCTTGTCCAATCCTTCCAGCATTACTCCCTCTAAAAAAAGAGAGATTGAAAGGTAAAAAAAAAAGAAAATATTGATTTATTACTTGTTCTGAATAGTTTTAATGCTTTCAACTGTTCAAAAAACCATCCCATCAGAGATGGTAATGAAATAAGAATGGAGCAAGAGAAATACAAGAAGTTAGCAAATATCTTCGCCCTAAAAATTGAGTAGAAAAGAATGAAAGCACCACAGATGTCCATACTTTTGGATATAAATTTTCCCTTTGGGTCAAACATTTGTTCCCGCAACCGAGTTAAATGAATGAAAGCCCAAAAGAGTAACTACTCTGCAAGTATTTTAAATGGTATAACATTTTATTTCTTCTTTTTCAGTTCCAGCAGTTTCTACTTATGGTTTCCAGCTATGCTAAGCAATTTACAAAGTAGAACGAGTAATGAAGCCGCAACTGTTTGTGAAATTATGGCTGGAAGTTTTAATGCTACCACGGAATCTGGTTCAATTATGGTAAAGATTAGTATAATATTGGACTTATCAAGAAAAAACAATTGTTTTTAATAAATTGTGTATGTTCTCAGAAAAATGATAAAGTTTTTATCAATACTGATTAATATTAACTGACGTATATAAATGGACGAAACCGCCTCAAATGGATTAGAAAAGATAATTGCTAGCATCATCGCAATAACAAACAATGATGCATGCAGAAAATAAAATTGTCCTGTCTTCAGTCTATAGAAGCACTTATCTGATCTTAATATTTTTTCAATCAACGCCATTTGTTTTTTTTTCAGAATACAACTGTGAGTATGGAAGAAATATGCCAGGCAGATACTTCAGAATTAATATTCCAAATTGGCTTAGTAATGGGTGTCATATTTTGTGGATGTTACTCCATTATTGGTGTATCCATTACTAAGCTTGGCAAGAAGAGACTTCTAGGTATGAAAAACATCTTTTGCATCCATCCTATAAACATCATGGCTGCCATTTTTTTTTTGTAACCATGTCCGTTCCCAATGTGGATAATATGTACTTCTAATCAAGTTAATATCTACTGATCTAATTTTAGTATTTTCGGGATTTGTTTTGATAAATCATTTTATTAATTTTTAAGTCACCATAAAATTTGAGGATTTACTCTCTCTGTTAAAATTTCAATGAGAACTTTGACCTTTATGACAGTGATTTTGGATCTTCCATTCATAATGAATACTTTCAAGTGAAGAAAGTTTGGGAAAATAGAAACAAAAATAAACTATTGCAACGTGAATGATTTTTATAAACTTAATGCATATATTTGTTGCATTTAGTTCATTATAATATAATTCTTTTGAAGGTAATCACATTTTTAATAAGTTTCATCAAAGAGAACCACCTGGTGCACTGGTTCATAACCTAGGGTTACACCCGTCAGGGTTGCGAGAAAGCATTTCCAGGGGTGCAGGAGAAGTTTCTACTTTGACATGAAAATGTATATTAAATATATTACAAAACGACATAGTCATTAAAATTTGAAATATTTTTATTTGAATGCATGCGAGAACATGTTTTCAGATTCAATGGGGGTGCGGATCAATGACCTAGTTTTGAATATGATAAGACATCAACATATTCACAAAAAGTTTTAAAGAAGAATTCAGTCAGTTATGATTGAGAAGTGTTTGAAAATATTGATAATAATTATTAAGATTCAATGTGTTTTGACTAATATAGGGAGATTTTTTAAGCCGTTGGGCATCACCACTATCAATACTGTTGAAATATTCAGATGTAGTGCGACTAGGCAACCCTAGGATGGGAGGATGTAGGCTAGGGTAAAACTAGTGGCTATCTAATTGCTCTACGTCCCATTTTAGGATAAGATACGTAGGAGGGAATCACAGATATCAATGCCTTCAAACAGAAATACATTTATCAATTTAAGAAACTGTCCCAATGGGATTCGAACTCGTGAATACCACATATAAAGCCGACGGCGTTGATGACTTTTCAAGAGAACTAAAAAAATATATATACCTGTATTAATTTCTATTGCATTTATTACAGTTTTATTAGTGGGGATCCCCGGATGCTGTACATTAGGGCTCTATTGGGCGGCAAATGACTACCTAATTGTATTACTATTGGTGGTCTTGATGTGTGCCGGAAGTGCTGGTAGCGTTATTACAGCAGTAGCCGTAGATTTGTTTCCCACAAAGCTCAGGTAAAGTGTTTTATTTATATTTCAAATCAAACTGTCAATAAATACAAATATCTTGGAAGCCATCCACTAAGCATTTTCTTGAAAAACATCTGGAAGATTTCACATTACAATATAAACATATTATCTCACATACAAAACTATCCCTAGACAAGATGCTCAGATTGCTAAATTACATGAATAAAGAAAGCCATCACCAACCTTCTGGACCTCCTGAATCACTGAATGAAGCAATGCGCTGTGTCACAATTAGAAGCGCCTCATGGAACAGCGGTTTTGAAGCACTGCTCTATACTTATACACTATGAAGTTGTTAAAAAAATAAATAAAAAAATGCTTGACGAATGGTAATTCACAAGTACTCTGAATCATTATTTTACAGAGGAATGGCCGTATGCATATCATTGATGTGCGGCCGTCTTGGTGCTATGGTCGGATCAAATGTTGCTGGATTCATGCTGGTGAACAGTTGCGGCAATACGTTTATTTTGTTTGGAGTAGAGGCTCTAAGTAAGTATACATATTTTAAACTTTTCTGATTCGATAGAGATCCATAATGTTTTTGTATGCCACCAACTTACAGACTTGAATTGTTCTGTAATGATATTTATGCAAATATTTTACAATATCGAAATATTTAACCATTCTCATTTTTGTTTAGGAACGTTGGTTGACTTGCAAAGCAAGTCTTAATGGAAATCAAAAAGATAGCAGAAAGGTTCAGTTAGTGCGATTAAACTTAAAACTATGTGTTTAAGTAAAATTTGAAATTTTATCGCATGCAAACATGATGTTTTTGTAGTAAGGTTTTATTTTATTTTTGTGTGGCAGCCCTAGAAATGTTGCAGATTTTTTTTTAAACTTCTTTAAAAACTAATAGTAAAGAAAATAATTGAAATATGGATCTGTAAAAATGTATTTTATTTAAACTTATTAGTTTGAAAGCGGTGAAAATTAGAGAGATAAACATACGAAATATCTGGAGTCTTTTAATGAATTTAAATTTATTATTTTACTATTCTACATGACATTTTTTGTCAGAGCGGTGATTGCGAACTTGATTCTAACACAGAATTTATATTTCAGTCAGCACGGGAACAATTCTACTTTTTCCCAAACAACAATATGTAAGAGAAAAGCTTGCCAAAAAGGGAATTATATTTTCATAATAATATATGAAGAAAATTGTATAAAAAGTCCCCATCCAGCTCGGCTCTACCAGCCCCAGAATTTGATGTATAGGTATCAATCAATCACCAAGCTGCGTCATCACTCTCTGCTACTGGGCCTTAATGGAGATATGAATAAATGGCATTTGAAAATCATCCATCATATTGTTGGTAACATTACTGGTCGGGCTGCCGGTTATTAACTATTTTAGTAGAAAAAAATACTCTCTCATTTAATGGCATTTCAGTTTTTTACAGTTAGCAAATTGTGTCCCAGATTACCACTGCTGTGATTCATTGTTAATTCTTGATGAAGTGTGGCGTACTACGAAGATTTAAAAAATATTATTCCTTAAAAACTAAGTCATTTCGCACTATACGTAAAGATAAATAATTTGCGGAATTCGATAAAAGCATACAAAAAATATTATTGAAGCTTTTAATAACCTAATTGAATTGAATTTAAATCTAAATTAGCAGTTGACTGACTTATTATATTAGACATACTCTTAACAATAATGGAAAAAATGTATCTTCAAAACTTTTAATTTAAGCATGAAACACAAAAATATTGTTAAATTACTATTAATATTCCAAAGTGGACATATTAGTTTTTGCTTTTAGACAATTTAAAAATATTATTGTATTGTAAAGTTTTGTAATATTTATCTGTTATTTATAATATGAAAAGTATTTTTTTATAAAAGTGTCAATAAATGAACTGTTTATTACATATATTTTGCATTTTAATTTGGAAAATTTGTTATGGAATGAATGTATGTCATATTTTCATTCCTTCCTACTAACAACCTATGCAATCCTAAAAGTGGGACACAGAGAGATCGATTAGGAGCTACCCTGCCATCCTTACTGTAAAAGAGAAAGATTAAGTCACTAAGTTCAACAGTATCATTTGATTGAGTTCATATATTTCATGTTGGAAGCCGATTTTGTATTTTATAAGATACTTAAATGTTTTGGTAGACATAGCGTTACTATGAAGCTTTTAGCACAGTTTGGCTCTCTGGAATACTGATAGTTCTCTCATAGAAACATATTGGTAGGTAAAGCATGGGATTATTTAAATCGATATCATTATCTGTACAATCTGCATCTGTCAATGTGATATTTTATTCACGTAAACCTTATTATTTTAATATTGGTAACAGAATAAATGAAATCTGTCATCCTCCTCTTTTCAAATGAATTGACCCAATGAATGTAAATCAAAACCATATGTTTTTGCCAACCATTTTGAAATTCAGTTAATAGAAAGTTTAGGTTGAAACCTAACTTCAGAGAATTATTAAAATACATTTCACAGGATATTTACATTGTTTTTGTTTTATGTGAAAAACTATTTATGCAGTTTGATTTAACTTGACGACACCCCCCCCCCCATTTACACTCACATCCCATTTCTTACGAATATTTTGTAGATTTAATTTCTATTTCACCAAATGATTTTTAGCATTTTCAATTTCTTTTCTAAAAGAATGTGATTTTATGTGTTTCACGTAATTCCCGCTTGGTGATACCGTAATTGAACTTCATTCTTTAGAAATGCTAGTACCTTTCTATTTTAAAATGCGAAGATTCTTCATGCTATTGACACTGATCTTTTCAGATGTGCATATAGTCAGTACAATGGCGGATTAAGTACATGGGAGGCCCCAGGAACAATAAAATTTGGAGGCCCTGTTCTACGGATAACATAAACAAGTCATAAAATTCCAACTATGGAAAGAAAACTACATTGCTCGCCCTATGTCGAAAGAGAAGTGCTGTCCCCAGTGAATCACTGAATCCATGATATGCTATCGAAAACATTATGATAACGATCTTGGTAATGTTGGTATATAGAAATTTATCACATTTCACAGGGACATACTTGGAAATATTTATAAAATAATATTAAAAACAGTCTTCATTGTACTGGCCTGTAAATGAGTGGTCTCTGTAAGTTCAAGTTCAAACCCCACTGCAGCACTATAATTCATTGATATATTTATGAATTTGTATTCAAAGGCATAGATGGTGTGATCTTGAAAGTTTATATTGAATTGGTTAACTAGTATTGTTGTCTATCCGTCATCTTACCGAGCAAAGAGAGACATGTGATAAAAGTTATATTGCAAGCAGTGGCGGATTAAACATTTGGGAGACTCCAGGTGCAGTAAATTTTGGAGACCCTGTTATTCGAATAATATAAAAATGTTGCAAAATTCCATGCAACATAAAAGTTTATATTGTAAACTGAATGTAAAACATATTGACCGTTAATAATATTGACTATTTTGATGCCCCTAACATTCGAAGGCTCCTAGGGCGCACCTCATGAGCTTATGGGGTGATCAGCCACTCATCGATATTGTCCTAGTATAATGAGTAGTAAAGTCGAGCGTGTAAACATGCTTATGACAGTGATTCGGTCAAATTGAATGCCCCAGTGATAAATTCGCCACTGTCTTTTTCGCTTTATGCAGTAGGTATAATAATATATATAAATAAAAATCATCTAGAAATCTTTACATGGTGTTATCTTTATCATAAATGTATTTGTAGATAACAAAAATCACACTTTTCTATTATCTTTCTGTTGGCTTGATTTTATTGCACAATAAAAGCAATATTAGTACGTTTTATTTCTTTTATAACATATTTATTTAATTTATAAATATTGCAAGTAGGTAAGTCTTTGAAAATATTTGTTGCCTTTACAGCGCTAAGTTTATATTCATAGTTATTCATAACTGTGTATAGGAAATCTTATTATTAGTACAATTTGCCAGCCCCTGAAATAATTTTTGTGAACTTCATTCTGTTAGTCATTCCTAATATTTACAACGCTTACTTTTTTATAACATTGCTTATAAATTTTAAAATTTTGGGTTAACAAAATTCTATTGTGCATTGTGATAAGTATATTTTTGTCATTTAGATAAAATACCCTGCTTTATCGACTGCAGTTATAATATTTTCATTTAAATAATTCGCTAGATGTCTCTAGTATAGAAAATATAAATAATTTTCAACATTACTGTTTTCCACTTGATTTAACATTTAATTTATCTGTCAGTTAAAAAAACCGTTTTAATAAAGGCAGTTGATTATAATGGAAGATTTTTCTCATTGTTCAAGTTTGTAGTATTATGTTTTTTGAATAATATGATCAATTCATTTAAAAAGCTATTATTTTGTTAGTTAAAATATAGTTAACCAATTCAAAGACTGAGATCTGGGATAATACAGGACAAATGTCTGAGAGTAAGTTATTTTTTGATTATTATTATTATATATGATAGAACAACGAAGCTAAGAAAGGGATAGATGTAAGCTAATCACTCTAGTTACGCCCTATGTTCTTTAGTATCCGATGGGTGGGAGCGTAAAGTAAACATTACTGATATCCGTACAATTAAACATGAATTCATGAATCAATATTAGAATACTAGTTTATTAAATTGTCCATATGAGGATTCAAGCCTGTGAAAACTGTAACAAAATAAGACGAACACCCAAGACGGTTCACCATTTAATTTCAGATCGACAAATGAAAACAAGACTATGAAAACATTACCAAAATCTGTATTTATTCAAAAACGTTTTGATTTTTTTTTTTATTGATTATTGACATTGAATGATCTCCAATGTCAGCGATGGGTGCGTTACAGCCACAGCCTATTTGACCTTAAAAGCTTAAATGTTTGAATTTTCAAAGTAATTATACCTTTATATAATAATTAACATGTTTTCTTAGGTACACAATGTCCCGTCAGTGATATTAAAAAAAAAACAATTGGTGCTATATCTATTTTGCTGCATGTGTGAATTCATACAATGGTATTTTGGTATTTGGTATTTGTTTAAATTAATGTTTTTTAAGATAACTTGTGAACAATATTTCCTCTACTCTGACATATATATAGACTTCTTGATAATGTTCCCCATTACCATGAATTCCCTACTACGAGTACGGGTTCCATGAAATTCTATTTAAATATAACTGACGTAAGAGATTACTAAAATATAAAAACTGTTCACATATTTCTTTCAGAGAAGCTTGGCTTTAACATTTCATTAGGATGGCCCCACCACGGTTTTGGTGGTCACCACGGCCACCATGGCTACCACGGGCATAATCCTCACCAGGTAACGCATATTGTTACACAGAGCGCTGCGCCGCCGCCTGTTGTTCAAATTGTTCCTCCAATGCAACCTGCGCCGATAATTCAGAGTAACCCGGTCCAACCTCCTCCTATGTATCCAAATTTTCCCACAGCACCACCCAATGACAACAACTTACCAGGTAAGAAACAATATAAAAAACATGTACTTCATAACTACCGTATTGATTTATCACCACTGTACTGGCCGATGTTGGTAAATAACAAAATTTCTTGGGTATCGATTCTTCATTTTAAATAATGACATTTATTGTATGAGTTTGACAAAAATATTTTTTTTATTAATAATTGTTATTATTTAAGGCTTAAAGCAGTGGTAAGGAGCCTGCGGTATTAAGGCCGCATGCGGCCTCTTGGCTACTCTGATGCGGGCTTTTAACTTGTGCCAATTTTTTTTTTAAAATAAATCTGGATATTTTTTTAATACATACACAATTTTATAATGCAATATATTCACTTTGATTACAAAATTTGTCAAAAGATGTCAACGTTTTTTTTACTGCGGATGTTGAATCAGATAAATGAATGTAGCCTTTAGAGATGAAAAGGTTCCCCACCACTGGTTTAAAGAAAGGCCTTACCTACTAATTTCTAACTATGTTTTTGACAGATCAACATAAATCCATGTATAGTTTAATATTATTATTATCTATGTAACACTAAATATCGAAGCTGTAATAAGCTCAAATTTTCCATTTGCCGTTTGCTAAGGTTATCAATTTGTTACTTACCAACTTCTGCCAGTATAGTGACGAAATATTCATTGTGCCTGGCCTTCGGAGGCATTTAAAAAAACTAAATCAAACAAATCTTTATTGGATAGCCTCAATATGCTGTTGCACTTAACTCATTCATTAGAGCAGGGTTTCCCAAACTTATTGTGAAATGAAACACTTTGCAAATCTGGAAATGTTACCGAAACATAGTTTATTTTTTTAGGTTGGGTAATTCATAATAGTAAAAATATTGAAATAATATATGTTATGAAATTACTTATTATTTATTGATTATAGTTTGGGAAACTCTGCATTATGAAAACAATATCCATGTCTGCTATTAAAATAAAGCATATATACTTCCAATGGAGTCCATGTCAACATAAGTTGCTCTACAAGAACTGCTATTTAATTATTAGTAAAACCTCTCTTTATTGATGAAAGTAAAAATAAAAAGATAAGACCAGGACAGGTCTAGTGATAAACTAACGGATTTTGTTAAGCCCGATTTAAAGGATCAGAAAAATGGGAGTAAATGTAAATATTGCATACGTACAAATCGATTTCAAAGTAATTTGTATGTAAGTTTGGTTACTGTAATCGAATAAGGTAAACACCAAAGAGCATTCAACACTCAACTAAAGTACGGACAGTTCATATATTTTTTATCGAAAATTAATAAATTACATTTGCTTAGGCTTTTCATGGATCCCAACCAATTCTCAGCAATGCAGTCAGCTTGAATATAAAGCCGTTGTCGCTGGATATGAGGCAAATGATCGGACTCCAAACTACGTCGGAAGAGCATGGCATGACGGAGACTTGATACCCTGTAAAGTCATTCCTAGACACAATATTGCCTACTTAGGTTACAACTCGAAGGAAATTCCAGTGCATAATTTCGAGGTACAGTTGTATTTTGTTAATTTATTTGGTAATATCTAAGAGCTGCTAATAAATGGCGTCGAAGATTGAAGGTGTTATTTCAACCCTCTTACACCCATTGCCACTATTTAATAGAAAATATTTCAGTTTCCCGTCTAAATTGCAACATTTTTTTAATGGAGTTTATTTTAACAGATGTTTTCTACAACAGATTTTAACAGATGCTTGTTGTTCAGTTGCTCCTCCTCTCTTCTTTAGAGAGAGAAGGGACAGAAAAATAGGCCTACAACAGATCTAGTGGTTAGCACAGAGTTACCCAAACTGAGCGCTGTTCTTTTGGGGCGCCGCGAAAATGTTCCTTACAAAATATTATTAATATTATTACTTTATAAAAAGTAAGTACAAAGGCTCAGGACTTCGGGATCTTTAATATGTTTGAAAATGATATAGAATGGATAAAATAGGCAAATTGGTAAATTCCTGGGTTTTCAGATTTTGAAATTCTTGGAAGAGCTAAAAAAAAGCTTACATTTTTGCTACAAGATAAAAAAAAATGATATTTTACAGAACACAGTTTCAAACAGAAACTTTTAACCTATGAGTACGGCAACAGAATTCAGCAATGTTCACCACTCGACCATGAATCTGGATTCAAATATCGTCTCTAGTAAATTCTGTTGAGTTCGTGGTGCAATGGTCAACGCCATTGGCTTCTGTGATAGATCTCACGGGATCAAGTCCCAGTATGAACAGCATTTTTCGATCGAAATATCAATTTCTATTCAAGGACATGGGTTTTTGTTATGCCTGAAAACTCCTTCTCACCCTTCCAATCCTAAAAAAAACACTTACTGTCACAAATGCAGCCAACAACTTTATGTACTTTAATTTACTACTACAATATTATCAACCATTGCAATATGAGTTTATTTAAGCTTTGTATGTCTGTGTTTTTATTATTGAATCTTTTGAACATACAAATGGTTTGCATTCACAGGGCTGAGAAGCTCTTGTCCTAACTTACTGATGTTTAGATAGGGATCAAAATCGTGACATATAAGATGGTAGGAAACAAAACAATCAGAAAAAAAATCATTTGAAATATGGATACACAGATATATTGAAGTGTTGATATATTGAGACATTTCTTTAATATAAGATTTTAAGAATTATGTCTTTGATTGCTTATTTTACAGATGTAAAAATCATTGTTTTATTTGACAAGGTTATTGTCAAATATACATTTCATTGTCTTGGCCAAATAAATAATCGCTTGACCGTATCAATTTATCGCGGTTTACTAATTCGTAACCTTCATGACAAGCAATCATTTTATACTTGTTTGATGGTTTATTTTGATTTTTCAGTGGTGTACAATATTTTTTTTTGGAATACAATCAATGTTACTTTTATAAATTATCCCTAACTAGCACATGATGACTTTTAAATGCCACAAGTTTATTAAAACAGCTGTAGTTAATTATAGTGTGATTTTTCTTCTTTTAAATAGATTGATATTAAGTATTTGGTGCATAACTACATATATGTAGTAACTCATGTGTCTATTATATGTCACTGGTAAACGTATAGTTTATATAGTCTTGTGTGCGTATGTCTAATCACGGTGTCAGAAAAACTTAAATGATTAAAACAACATTTATTTTTTCAACATTGGTTTATTTACTTAAATCGTTTTATATATTGAATCATTTAAAATAACTTATTGTATTTTATTATTCCAGATGTACTGTCAATCAGGGCCCAGACTGCAGTGGGTAGCAGCGTTCAATGGTAATATTCCTAATGGGGCTGTTGCAGCTGGCAACACTAAGTCTGGAGAGCCCTTGTACGTGGGAAGAGCGCACTATAGTGGATCTCTTGTACCCGGAAAGGTAACAAAATTTAATTGATTTAAATACCATCATCATGTAATTACAGCATGAGAGAGATTTGATTCAATATACCATACTAACAAATGTGTCATGGTAGACACAGAAGAGATAATATGTCATGATGTCACCTTAGCTTATCATCAGGGACACAATTATTAAAATTGGACACAGGTGAGACATAAAGGAGAATTTCTGTATCCGGTGTCTAGTTCAAATATTAAGCAGGCATTTGATTTTTGTTTATATATTAGTGTTAGTTACCAAACCAAACACCTTCTAGTATATGTAACCGGTGTTCAAAAATCAAATGAAGTGCTATTTCCAGGCTATTCAATGATTCGAATATTTTTTTTTTAAATAATACCATTATTAGTGAAATTTGTAGGCCAGATTTCGTACAAATATACTTTAATAATACTTAAAAACCTAGTGTAGTAGTGTGTTCCTATTATCCATCAAGAATTATTTATTGCTACCGTTGTTCAATATAAAATTCAATTTGATGACTTTGTTATTTCATTGATTGTGTTTTCGCTTTTTATAAATACATACTTTTACACTAATGATGATTCATTCCGACTGTAAAGTTTAATAACTTAATGATTGTTAGCTTGAAAATGTTTTCAGAAGAGGCGGAATAGTTGTCACATTTATTTTGAACACTATCAGTGGAATAACAAACATGAATTTTTATTATTTATTTAAAATATATTTCCACAAAGTTTTCCGTTTAATTCACTGAAAGTATTTTCTGTGTTTGTTAAAATAAAAAATGAATAAAATCACTAATTTAAGCCCACTTTATCAGCTTTTCATTTTCACCAAGAATGGAAGGAACTTATCCAGAATATCAAGAATAATAATTGTCATTTTTTTCAGGTTCATCCAAGCCATAGGTGTTGTTATATTTCATATGCCGGTCAAGAAGTAAATATAACTAACTATGAAGTGATGACAGTGGTGTATTCGTAAATGTGATCACTTTCTCTGCCCAGCCTGAAAACACGAATAGCAAACTCACATCACACATTATAAGAATTAAAAAATATTGACACAAATGTTCAGATTATACTTTTCCAATTATTTTTTTAGATTTAAGAAATCTTCAATAAAATATTAAATAATGTTACAATTGAATCAATGATATGTCAATATAACCTATTTTATTGTTTAATTTGTGAGGTGTATAATTATAAATAAAATAAAATTGAAATAACATTTATCAGTCAGTTATCTATTTCAATAGGAGAGACCCCCTCATATTCATAGAAAATTTTAAAAAATATACACAAACACTCACTTTTTATTAGATATTGGCAATTGGTGTATTGGGGCGGGGCGCGTGGGCTCGACGCTTCTACTCCTTTGTAATAAATGTTTATTTTTACTTAAATATAATAAAATACAGTTCAGTGATCAAAGGTCTGCCTTCAAAATAATGATGTTATGAAAAATAAAGTACCTACAGTTCTACATAAAATGAATAGTAGGTGATAAAATCACACACTTATCACCCTAAAAGCACGAATTAAAATATGGTGGCTTAGAATTGAATGATTAATTAGAGCATTTTATATGTTGAATGTAAGTTTAAAACTAAAAATGGAGTTAGTGTGTGTGGTCCTTCGTTGAGGTAAACCTACAATTGACCGTTAACAGAATTCTATTATATCGGATTATAAGTGTAAGTTTTAAATTGAATTTAATGAAAATATAATGATAATATTATTATTTGCTATGGTTTTAAAAAACATCTGTCCTCTTCAGATATAAACTTAATATAATATATTATCTGAGATGAATAAAGAATTAAAAATAAAACATAGATGTCACTGTAATTCTAAAAATTGTGAATAGTTTCAAATTTCCGAATAATTTATTATTTAATAGATGGCATTGTAAAACGAGATATAATACTAGTTCTTTTTTAAAATAATAAAAAATATTTTTTACACAAAATGGTGTCATTGATTAATTCAAGCTAACTAGAAAATGAAAAAAAGCTTTCAAATGATTTTGTACCAACAGTTTGTGTAATCAGTAAAATCCAGCTTTTTTATGAATTTTAAAAACGTCTTTGTTGATTGAGTTATTTCTTACAATACAGTTACTGTATACTGAAATAAGGTACTGCTAGCTTAAATAAAGCCTCAGAGACGTGCCGTGGGCTCTTATGAAAAAATATCAACACATCGTCCTATGCAATTTGGAAAAAAACATATTACTAAGCAAAATAGAAACTAAACCTATAGTCTATTGGTTCCGATATGAAGACGGAACGGATAGACAAATAACTAACTTTCATAATTTTATAAATTCATTAGATAAAAATATAAAATTCATTTTAGAAGTTGGAGGCAAGAATATTTACTTTCTTGACCTAAACATAAACATTGAAAAATCTTCTCACGAATTTAAAATATTTCGGAAGCCAACATTCTCAGATGCAGTAATTCATAAATATTCAATGCAATTTTAGCAGATTCTATTCTTCATTCTATCCACTTGCATCAAAAGCAGGGGTGGGCTAGAGGGGGCTCGGAGGGGCTCGCGCGAGCCCCTTGTTAAATTTTCCTGAGGCCGGCGAGCCCCTTGTTAGTTTAAGAGGAAACAATATTCTCACATCAAATTAATACATAACTGCAATTTCTGACATATATATTATCTACAACAGTTTCAGTATACACAGCAGTACATTTTTAGCCATTTACATTGATTAGTTTACGGTAAATTGCAAATTGTTACATATTATAAGTGTATTAAGTAACAATCAATTGATTATTCAAATATTGCCTATGAGTGCTTGAAGATTAAGCGAGCCCCTTGTTAACGTATTGGCAGCCCAACGTTGATCAAAAGGGAAAATAATTTGATTGTACTTGCACCATAGAAGTCGATGCCCATTTGCCAAACATCTGCAGCCATTTACCAAACATTTCATCACTTGTAAAAACAAGGCTTATAATTAAATTGTTTTCATAATAAACAGAAGTGAATGAATTTGCAATAATATTGTGATTTATATTCGATTGACAGCTACAGTAAAATCCGTGCAAGAATGTTTCACGCACCATGTGAAAATTCAGTTTTTTTGAAAAATATCCTTTAAGAGCTTCAGATAATTTATATCTTAACCCAATAAAAACCTTTGGAGTGCTCCAAAGTTTTTTCAAAGAAATCCCACCAGCTCCATGCCATTTTTAGTGAATTTGCACATAAAAAGATATTGTTTTTAAAAATAGATAAAACAAGGTTTTTTTTTGAAAAAAATGTTGAATCGGTATATATTTTGTTGACTTAACCCTTTCCATGCCAATACTTTGTTTTTACCACCTCCACGGCAAAATTAGAAATTTATTAGGTAAATACTATTTTTTGTTTTTTTTGTTTCTTGTTCTATAATATATATTCTAATCCTTGGATATTAATTTTTATGATACTTTTCAAAACAGGCTACAGGATGGAACGATAGTTTTGCTTCACATGTTTTGCAAAAATAGTTTCTTTTCGTCCAACTTTTATTTTTTTATTAGACCACACATCACAATCTTTGTGCTTGCCATCCGAGTGCAACTATACAAAATGCGGCGTCCCATCTAACCGTTACTCTTTACCGGCTGCCGACAAAATTCAGAGAGATGAAGTGGGAGCTTGGAAGTCTCCAATCAGCGACATTAATAAATTTTGCCCATATTTTTTATGGTTCAATGGTGGATTCCCATTTTTGTTTAGATTTTTTTTTTCAATATTTGAGAATTTATTATGGAGACATTAATATACCAAAAAAAAAAATTTAAATCTGGACAGATGTCTGTGTAAAATTGGCGCGAGAACGACTGCTTTTGTCCCGTCACTGCACGCTCGCGCCCCCAAAATATTCCATTCTTTTGTTCACATTAGGTGGTTGTCGCAAAGAGTCCCAAATTTCTAAAATTCCTAAACAACTTTTCTAATTATGTATTACAAATGCGTATTCAAGGCAAACATATAAAAACGTTCCATTAAATAAAAATAATCAAATCAAAATATGTATCATATCATGTTGAGTGACACTCGACTTTGGAGTGGTAAGAGTTAACCATTAGAGCTAATTTTTACTAAATCTTATATTTTGATTATTTGTAGTATTGCCGCACACAAAAATACAAACACCTTTTTTTATACGGACCAAACTGGGAATAATATTAGTTATTATTTCAAGAAGTATTTTTTTTAAAAATTATAAAACTCTAAGTAAAAATGTAAAGTAAACTAGTTCTTTATTACTTTTGAATATTTTTCTAGAAGCTATTACTCAGCTTTTGCGTCAAGATCTTTTTTGCTCTCATCAAACGTCGATTCCAGGAAGGAATCGATCCCAAATAGAATTTTACGCTCAATATAACTATCGATTTGTTTACGAATGTTACCATTTTTTTAAAAAACATTTTCTTTCTCATATATTCCTAAAAACACGCTACGCTTGGCAAATTAGTAAGGTGTTTTTATAAGTTTGATAAGTAAGCATATGCATTTGATTGTTACATGTCGGAAAATTTCTATTTTTTTTTAAATGAGAAAAAATCCTCCAGTTGGGGCCAGCGGGCTGGGCTTACAGCTTACAAGTTGATATTAATTTTAATTTGCCGGCATTGTTTGTATTAACACATATTGCGGTTGATTCTATTTTAGATGTTGCCGGTTGTGATTTTTGGGAGATGCCACAGTTAGGGATTCTGTGTCGAGACGTCCCGGGACAAAAGTTCCGGGACTTGTCGGGCTTTTTGCTGTCTTAAGTCCCGGGACTTTTTGGAAAATGTTCCGGGAATCCTGACTGTGATTTATAATGTGCTAATAATATCTACATTTTAATTTTGAAAAATACAATTCTTGTGGTTAAGAAACCTTCAGAAGAACTGATGTGTATTGAATTAAAGCAGATATAAGAGGGGAGCCCCAAGAAAAACAGACACGACATGGTCGAAACTCGGGACGTGCCACTTACCCGGGGTTTTAACAAAATTAAATAGGCATATATAAAAGGGATAAAAATACAGATGTTTGGGATTTATGATTTCGTAGAAGTTTCAAATACCAAGTGTTTATATATTGTAATATAACTCTAGTAAAAGCAAATTACAAAATATTGAAATTAAATGTTCATACCTGATGTTGTTTTATGTACAAATGTTTTTTCACTATTTCACAAAGGTACCAATATCTCAATAGGACAAAAAAGGTCTAAAAGCTGTATTGTGAAGTTACGGTCATAAATTTACTCCTGACGGCTGCTTCATTGATATTTTTTCATTAAATGTACCGTTATCATCCCTTCTTAGTAAAAATTAGCAGTAAGCATTGCAGACATTCATTAAATAAGAAAAATAATAATTATTAAACATTTTATTAAAAAAACGTAATTTTTACTAGTGCGTACTTTCCGAAGGCGCCGAGTGTATGTAATACATAAATACATACATACATACATACAGTCTGCGCAAAAATGTTTCGCATACCGTACGAAAATTTTGTTCAGTTTTGTATTTTAAAATGTCTTTAAAGAACACAAATGAATTTTATCTTTATAAATATCATTACAAATATGTCTAAATTAGAATTATTTTCATAATGTACGTTTCCATAAAAATCTTGCTCGAACACGACCCGGGTTTCACCTCTCGGCATCTTCCGGTGTTACTCAGTGCGCGAATGCACTCGAACTGACGTCAGTTCTGAGTCAGAACTGATTATCTTATAAATTATCATTTTAGGGGAAATAAATGTCTCGAGTCCCGGGACTTTGAAAACCCCGAGACTTCAGAATCCCTAGCCATAGTGATCTAGGTGTGATTTTATAAAAATAGCGGTTCCGCTCCCAAGGCACCCGATCGGTTGGTACTCAACATAGTTCGGAAAATAAAGCGGTGTCGCGGGTTTTAGAAAAGTCTCATTGACGAGTAGGGCGTCAATGTTGTGTGTTTGAAGGAAATGTTGTACTTCGTTTTTATCTTTACGAAGTGAGCCGTTGGCGTTCTAGAACGCTATCTGTTGTGAAGTTGGTTGTATTATAATGATTGCCTGTATTGGTCTTCGCTAGATTCTCATTAGTAGAGCTGCTTAGCTATTCGCGATCGAATCCTTCAGGGCTCTGACGAGCCCTCCAAGGAGTCGATCGTGTTCAGCTTCACTGAGGAGAGGAGGTGGAGGGAAAATTTCACTCACGTGTTTGGTTGTTGGTCGTAACTGCACGCCATGTGTTGTCGTCCATGGGCTGGTGACGTTTGAGGTCGGGGGAGAGTGTAAGCTTGCCTTTCAGGTTCTTCGTTGGTCTTCCAGAGAGGGTACGGCCATGCGCGGGCGCGGTATTCTGGCTTTCCAGATTGTATTCAAGCCGTTTTTTTTTAGCTCTTCGGAATTATAAATTCTATAAATTTACGGGATTTGTTAAAAATTACAGTGCTATTTTTTTATGAATAATTGTGTATAGGAAATCTTATTACGTATAAGTACAATTCGCCTGCCCCTGAAATTATTATTGGGAAAATTCAATAGGATCCAATGGAATCATTCTGTAAGTCATTCTTAATATTTACAACACTTCCTTTTTTATAACATAGCTTATAACTTTAAAAATGTTGCATTCAAAATTTTCTTTTGTACATTGTTATAAGTATATTTCTATCATTTATATAAAGTACCCTGCTTTACCGACTGCAATTATAATATTTTCTTTTAGATAATTCGCTAAAGTCTCTAGTATACAAAATCTCAATATTACTGTTTTCCACTTGATTTTACATTTAATTTGTTTGTCAGTTATAAAAACTGTTTTAATAAAGGCAGTTGATTATAAAAGGGCACTATTTCAATAATGTTTTTTTTCAATGTCTAGTTTGTAGTGTTATATATTTTTAAATAATGTGATCAACTCATTTAAGCACCTTTTATTTTGTTAGGTAAACAAGAGTTTACCAATTCAAAGATTGAGATCAACAGAGATAATACAGGAAAAATGTCTGAGGGTAAGTTAATTTTTCTTAAGGGTAAGAAATAGTTGTAAGCTAATCACTCTAGTTACGCCCTATGTTCTTTAGAATCCGATGGGTGGGAGTGTAAAGTAAACATCACTGATATCCGTACAATTAAACATGAATTCATCCATGAATATTGGAATAATAATTTCTTAAATTGTTCATATGAGGATTCAAGCCAGTGAAAACTGTAACAGAATTAGACGAACACCCAATAGAGTTGACCATTTAATATCAGATCGACAAATATATGATAAATTAGGCTCAAGATTATGAAAACAATTCTAAAATTTGCATTTATATAAATTATTTTGAATAATTGTTTTTTGATTTTTGATATTGAAATGATTTTCAATGTCAGCAATAGGTAGGGTACAGCAACAGCCTATTTGACTTTAGAATCATAAATGTTTGAATTTTCAAAGTAATGATATCTTCATATATTAATTAACATGTTTTCTTAGGTACACAATGTCCCGTCAGTGATGTTAAAAAAAAAATTGGTGCCATATCTATTTTGCTGCACATGTGAATTCATACATTGCTTGGTATTTGATTAAATCAATGTTTTTTAAGATAACTTGTGACCAACGTTTGCTTTACACTACATGTGCACACATCTTGATTTGTACCTTAGCACTCTCACGTGCGCACGTGGTAAAAGCCCCCGCACACTCAGTTCCATTTGGAGTGCATTCTCATACATTTATTTAAATACATAATACATTTTAAAATTGAAATGACCCTAATTAACCAAAACATATTGATGTTTGCAAAAATATTGAAATTATAACATGCATTTGTTGGATTGGACTGCTCAGCCTTTGAATTTTCCATCCAGCTTAACTCTCATTTCTTATGACACCAG
>CM062836.1:4762228-4835330 GCA_031772345.1 Himalopsyche anomala | reverse complement strand
ATATTTTTAGGACGCGTGCGAATTTGTTACGGTTTGTAGTTTTGAGATATTGACATTACTCGTAATTTATAGAGCGACTTTCATTTATTGTGAGAAATTTCTACTATTGTTCACGATGTTAAACCCTAAGAATAAATCCCCGCTAATAAAAGTCATTATGACTAATACAGTTTGAATGAACTGGACGTAAGACAGGTAGGTAGAATTAAATGAAATCATCGCTCGACTGTTACGAAAACGTTTAATTAAGAATTTACAATCAGCAAATTTTAATCACATACAATATTTAACAAACAAAATTTTGAATTAACACAATACACAATAACTATTATAAAACCTAGCTTGCTCACACGGCTTTATAAATGTTAAGAAAATTGATGTTAAACTCTGCGCAGAGAACCAAATGGATTTTAATTTTCGTCGAAATGGAAAAATATCAGTTCTTTCATCCGGACGAAAAACCTCAAAACAAAAAGAGCTACCAGTGAATTTACAACTTAATGTCTCTGGAAGAAAGTTCCAGGACCGGAAAGCGTCCCCCACACGCATTGTGTTCGGTTCGTGTCCCAAAGAGCAAGAAAGAAAGAAACAAAAATCACATCGGGTATCGAAAAACAATGTTGCCATTTAAGGCCATGAACACTAAAACAATTGATATTACGGGTTACATGATAACAAAATTTAAACACAATTAATTTAGCTACAAATGTTAAATGTCTACCAGTTTTCATCACAAAAGTGGTAGTAGGAGCGGATGACAATAAACCATACCGTATCAAAATATTATTTTTTCTCAAGCGCATACGTAATATGGGATAGCGCAGAATGCTACAGTCAAAGTGTGCGTATCCCATATCAACTGTGGAAAGGAAAAATGACGTAACCCACACATATCAAATTTTACACACCAAAACAAAATGTTATTTGTTTCCGTTTTACCAATACTTGTCTTGAATTCCAACACTAAATCATGAGCGCATAAAATTGATACAAACATGCAATAAAGACAACCAACGAACTCCAGTGTTAAATAGTACGCGATTATAATCTTCATCGTTTTCCAAAAAAGTTGAGCAAACAATTAATCTCTCATTTAAACGATTCCTTTTGATTTTATTAACTGCTCAAATGACATAATCTAGTGAGCTATGCAAGCGTTCACTAAAATTTTTGACGAGTAAATTTGGTGTCAATGAATGACAAAATAAACTGATATTACATGCAGTATAGCTTGTTTTATGTATGTCCTACCATTGCTGGAGAACCATCAGTAGCATCGGAGAGGATATTGCTATTCATTCAAATATAGTACACAAATTCAAATATGCACACTTCGCATTAGTTTCTAAAAATTTGGCAAATAACAATTCTTCGGAAGACGGCACAGCCATTTCATCAATCTTTCTTCGAACCAGTGCCGGCGCGAGGTTATTTGGTGCCCTAGGCAACGGTTATTGGCGCGCCCCTTTTTAATAAATGGTCCCATTTTTGTTTCGAAATGATGAAAATAAAAACAATTCTGAATCATTAGAAATATTTTTTTATATATCCATGTCCGCTCCTATTGTGGAGCATATGGCCTCCTAATGGAAGTATCTCAACAGAAGTTTTCTACTAGAACTGTTTGTGGCCCAACCTCTCTTTAGAATCATATAGAAAAATATACATAATTATAACGAACACATACAAACATCGAAATAAAATAAAATGTACTACATATTATTTATTATTAGAGTATATGAATATAATTTTAATACTCCACTTATGCGCCCACTAATGGTTTGCGCCCTAGGCGGTTGCCTATTTCGCCTGTATGGTGGCGCCGGCCCTGCTTCGAACTATATTATTACTCAGTGGAATTCTTCTTATACTATCGAAATATGGTTTATGCAGCATGGTGCGTATAAATTCACGTATAGTTGATAGAATAGGTTCTTCGCCAATAGTGTGCTGCTTGTTGAATGCACTTCACATGCCGTACAAATAAGAGCTAAATTTTTGTTTGGACGTTGGAAGATGTTCCTGTAAATCTGCTTTAAGACGGCTGCAATCGACTTGATTGTCGATGATGGTGAATCGGGAGATGATTGGCATTACTTGTTTTCTTATGTACTGCATTTATATTTTACTCAGGTCGTAAAAATCGTTACCATTTTATTTTTTTTAACTTTCATAATAATAAAAAATATGTCAGGAATATTATATATACCTATTATACCTCGGAACCCCTGAGGGTGTGGGCCCACCCCAAATGATTTTTTATTTCTCACGGACCCCTGGGTCTCCGTAAGAACCACTTTGGGAACCACTGATGTAGAAGATACCTAAATGTGTTACAGCGTATATTACCATTCAAAATTTTCGTGAAACACCTATTTAGATCCCGTGGAACAGGGTTTCTCAACGGTGAGCCATGTGGCCCCCCAGGAGGCCACAGCGTGTTCTAAAAGAGCCACAGAGATTTATTTTTGTTTTGGGGAGCCACATCACAGTTAAGGGGGGCCACGGGTATTAAGAAAACGATACAGGGGAGAGCATAATGGCGGACGTCGCGCAGCTATTTTTTGTAAATCCGTAAATAAAATAAATTACTGGCATTCTAGATTCGAAAATCTCAGAAGAGTTATAAAAAAGGTGGGTTTTTGAAATTATAATTTTTATGGGAAGACAAAACAATGGTATGGAGGCCACAGAAAAATAAAGACACTCAAAAGGGGCCACGCTCCCAAAAAGGTTGAGAAACACTGCCATGGAACACCAGTGTTCCGCGGAACATAGTTTGGGTAACCCTGCATTAGAATAATGGTCATCCACTATTTCACTAATATGGGTACCTGAAATAGTTTGCGTGTGACAAAAGTCAATGTCTGAATGAAAGAAGAAGCAGAATTTGTTGAACTTGAAAACAATATCCATGTCTGCTATTAGCATAAAGCATATGGATTTCCGATGCAGTTCGAGTTCATGTCAACAGAAGTTGCTCTACAAGAACTGCTATTTAATTATTAATTAAACCTCTCTTATTGGTGAGAATAGAAAGATATCACCAGAACAGGTCTAGTGATAAACTAACCGCTTTTTAAGCCCCATTTTAAGGATCAGAAAAATGAGAGTGAATGTAAATATTGCAGACGTTGAAATCAATTTCAAAGTCATTTGTATGTAAGTTTGGAAACTGTAACCGAATAAGGTAAACACACAAGAGCATTCAACACTCAACTAAAGTACGGACAGTTTATGTATTTTTTTCTTATCAAAAACTAATAAATAATATTTGCCTAGGCTTTTCATGGATCCCAACCAATTACAAGAAATGCATTCAGCTCGAGTATAAGGCGGTTGTCGCTGGATATGAGGCTGATGATGATCGGACTCCAATCTATGTCGGAAGAGCTCGGCACGATGGTGACTTGATACCCTGTAAAGTCATTCCTAGAAACAGTTCTGCCTACATAAGCTACAGCTCGAAGGAAATTGAAGTGTATGATTTCGAGGTACAGTTTTATTTTGTTCATTTATTTGGTAATATCTAAGAGCTGTTAATAAATGGCATCGAAAATTGAAGGTGTTATTTGAACCCTCCTCCAACCATTGCCACTGTTCAATAAAAAATATGTCAGTTTCCCGTCTAAATTGCTACATTTTTTTCAACCATGGGTACTTCTAATAGAGCATATTTTAACAAATGTTTTCTACAACAGGTTTTAACAGATGCTTGTTGCTCCTTCTCTCTTGTTTAGAGAGAGCAGGGATAGAAAAATGAAGATACGACAAAACCAGCAGTTAGCACAGGGTTTCTTATCGGGGTGCCACGGCAATTTTCCATAATCCATAAATTGTTTTCTTTTAGAAATTGGAATGTCCGACAAGAGCTAAAAAAAGTCATACGCATTCTTTTTGGGAAATCCGTATTATGCATTTGAAATTCTCGGAAAAGCTAAAACAAATAAATAAAAAAAACATCTTAGTTTAAATTTTACAAAATTCGCTAATTCCTAAGATTATGGATTTGACATTCCTTACAATACTCAATAGTACAAAACAGGTATTGAGACCATAGAAAAAAAAGACACTCAAAAAGGCTACTGGCCCAAAAGGTTGAGAAACACTGGGTTAGCATGTTGGTTTTGTTATATCTCATTTTTTGGATCCATGCAAAATCATCTTGTGAGTACCGCAATGGAATCCAACAATGTTCACCACTCGACCATGGACCTGGCATCAAATAACGCAAGCTCTCTCGGGTCCATGGTGAAGTGGTCAATGACGTTGGCTTCCGTAACAGACTTCACAGGTTCAAGTCCCAGTGCAAACAGCATTTTTTCAACCGATTTATCAATTTCTGTTCAAGGATATGGGTTTTTGTAATGTGAAAACTCTTTCCCACCCATTCAATCTTAAAATGACGGGGCGTAGCGAAAACGATTACCCTATTTTTTCTATCTAGGAAGCAAAGCAATCAGAAAAAAAATCATTTGAAATATGGATACAGATATGTTGCATTTCATTGTCTTGGCAAAATAAATAATCGCTTGACAAAATAAATAAATAATTCATCGCGGTTTACCAATTGGTAACCTTCATGACAAGCAATCATTGTATACTTGTTTGATGGTTTATTTATCTGTGGTGTACTATATTTTTTGTTTTTGGAATGCAATCAATGTTACTTTCATAGAGTGTCCCTAACAAGCACATACTGACTGCACAAATAATAAAGGATCTATATATTAATACTCGATAATGTCCGTATGATTGCATGATTGTATGATTGCATGATTGTCCGCGATTTCCCCTCCCCCTGCCCCTTCCTCCTTCCTCCTCAAAGCTCCGCTGACGCAATATTTTTATTCATACTAAAGACATATTTTCCCAATACACTGTTTATTATTTGACGAAACAAATCAAATCAGTGAAATTTCTCATACAAAAAAACGCCGCGATCGTGGATCGAACTCAGATCTCTGGATTACCATTCGAGCTCTCTATCAACGGAGCTAACGTCATAAATATCAGAAGCGATAAAATACATTATATAAATCAAGCATTTGAAAATGGAACGATATTTGTGATTCACAAACTGACTTCGATTGTTTGTATTCAAGATTCAAAAATGGAACATTGTGACTTCTGTCAAATAATGAACGTGGTATATTTTACATAATATATTTTCGACAGTTAAATGCAAATATTCCATGTGTGTCATATGCTGACGGCTATTAAATATTTTACTTTTTAACAGAGGGTATTTAGAATTTATCCCGATAATTTAAAAGTTTTGTATCTTTTGTTTTAAATAACGAGTAAACGAGTCTATGCTTTGGACAAGGTAAATTTATGCTCAAATACAAATATAAATAAAGTAAGCGAAATAGTTTGATAGAGCGCCCGGCTGGTAGCCTGTAGGAAGCCGGTTCGAATCTAGCCTAGAGCGCTTTTTTTGGGTTTATAACATTTTTTTTTTTGAAAACTTTCTTATTAAATCACAGTACATCTTGATCGTATGAAAATAAATGCTACCAAAATAACAAAATCCGATTGACTAGCGAAATATGTTTTTCAAAAAATAAATATAAGACGCAATATTTCAAGATTTGTTTTTAATCTAGGTACATATGTGGTATAGTTAGTTGTTGGCGAAAGCATAATGTGTAATAAAATAACTTCAGTAAAAATCATTATATATATTTTAAAAAAACAATTTCTGTTTGGAGAATCAGTCAACATTTTGATAATTTTGTTTTGATAAAATGTGCAATTAATTTATACCATTTTGCATGTGAAAAAATGATTATTAGCAAACTTAAACATTATTTCAAAAATTAAGTAATTTACAATTTAAAACTGCAGGGCTGTCGATATATGTGCCGAGGTCGATTTATGCTACTATGAAAAATGATTGTTAGCAAACGTGAACATTATTCCAAAGATTTAATATTTTACGAAATTTCTGTCACTACGAAAAATAGTTGTTAGCAAACTTAAACATTATTCCAAAAATTAGGTAATTTACGAGGTATATTTCTGCTAATAGGAAAAATAATTGTTAGCAAACTCAACATTATTCCAAAAATTATATAATTTACAATTTAAATACTACAGGGCATGCTGTCGATATATGCCCCGAGATATATTTATTTTATTTTTAGAATTTCTGGCTTATTCAATAAATAGGTTTGTAATTTTCTGACTTCTTAAAAATGCAACAAAAATCCCCCCGTTGAGGTCAACGGGCTTACAGCTAGTTTATTTTAAATGCTATAAGGTTTTTAAAAACAGCTGTGGCTAATTATAGTGTGATTTTTCTTCTTTTAAATAGACTGATAAGTATTTGGTGTATAACTATATCGACTGTGGAAAGGAAAAAGGACGGAACCCACAGTTTTTTCAAAACAGGTTTTTTGCGATAATCACAATGTATCAAACTTGATACACGTTCTATCAAAAGAATGCAAGCTGCAAATGTCGAATTAGTATCTAAATTTAGCTTTTTAGTTTGAAAAAGATGACCCTGTAAAAAATTAAAACCAAGAAAAAAGGTTTTTCCTAGGCAATTTCTTTAATTAATATTAATATGTCAATTAAACACCAGCTTAGAAGAATGTGTTGGTTACGTCCTTTTTCCTTTCCACAGTCGATATGTATGTATGTGCACATGTGTCTATATATGTCACTGTACGCGTATATGCCTTTTGTAATGTTGATATGTGTGCATTTGTCTTGTGCGCGTATGTTTATCATTTAAGTTTTTCTGACATCGTTACAAAAACGAAAACAAAATTATTTTTTTCAACATTGATTTATTAGCATTAATCTTTTTATCGATAATGTAAAATAATATATTGTATTATATTATTCCAGATGTACTGTCAATCAGGGCCCAGAGTGCAGTGGGTAGCAGCGGCCAATGGTAATATTTATAATGGGGCTGTTGCAGCTGGCAACACTAAGTCTGGAGAGACCTTGTACGTGGGAAGAGCGCTCTATAGTGGATCTCTTGTACCCGGAAAGGTAACAGAATTTATTTAATTTACATACCATCATCAAATAATTTGATTCAATATACCACACCAACAAAAGTATCATGGCAGTCCCGGGAGAGATAATACGCCATGATGGCACCTTAGCTTATCTTCAGGGTGACAATAATTGAAATTGGATAGGGGTGAGACATAAGGAAGAAATTTACTATGTCCGGTAGAGGTCTACACGGACCCGGCCCGGCCCGCGGGCTGGGTTCGGGCGGGTAAGAGCAATTGAGATTCAGGCTCGGGCCGGGCCCGGGTAAGAAATTTATTTCTTCAGAAAAATATTTCAGAGTATTATCGTGCCGTAAGTCAGCCACTATGATTTTAATTATTACCATTTCTATAGAGAATCGTAATTTTGTAAAAATCGGGTTTTTTACGGGATGAGGAGTATAAATCTGGGCTTCGGGTCGGGTTCGGGTAACAAGTGTTGTATTAGACTCAGGCCCGGGCCGGGTCGGGCTTGAGTCTTTTGAGAGAATGAATATTTTTGTTAATACGAAAATAAATTGTTTTTACACAACATAATATAATACAAATATGTCATGACTTCAAAAATTCACACATAGATGTCAAAGAAAAATTAAGAAGCCCAACATTTCGACAGCAAATGGACAGTAATTAATAATGAAAATCAAATATCTTTCGGAAAAAAAGGCGAAATCCAAACTGGCGGCTAGCGAGACGGAACCAACACTCGGACATTATCGGCTCTTAATATATAGAATAAACAAAGTTTTTGCACGAAATACATTTAAATGTAATTTCCATACGATTTGACAGATCTGAAATCGAAACAATCGAACACAATCGAACATCAAAATTGAAATCAAACGCCGTATGGTGTTGGTGTCATAATTCAAACGGCGGCCATTTTCGTTTTAGAATACTCAGCAGGTTGAATGGTAAAAAAACATTGAAATCTACGAATATTTTAGTTTTTCGACACTGTTTGTTAATTTTAATATGCCTAAGTTCTTCCCGGAAGTGCAAGCTAAATTATTCTCGAAGTTTTATCGCAATCATACCAGTGGCTTTCGAATCCATAGCCGCCAAAGATTCAAATACATACATACAAAAATTTATTTTTATATATATATATACGATTTAAAGTAAATTTCCACAAAGTTATCCGTCGAATCCACCAAAAGAATTATCTGTGTTTGTTGAAATTAATAAAGAATGAATAAAATCACTAATTTAAGCCCATTTTATCAAATTTTCATTTCTACCGAGATCGGAGGAATTTATCAAGAATATCCCAAATAATAATTGTCATTTTTTTCAGGTTCATCCAAGTCATAGGTGCTGTTATATTTCATATGCCGGTAAAGAAAAAAAAATGACTAAATATGAAGTGATGACAGTGGCGTATTTATAAATATGATCACTTTCTTTGCCCAGCATGAAAATACGACTAACAAACTCACAATGTGTGGTGTAAGAATTATACAATATTGACACAAATATCCAGATTATAATTTTCCAATTATTTTTCTAAATTAAGAAATCATCAATAAAATATTATATACTGTTACAATTGAATCAATGATATGTCAATATAAACTATTGTATTGTTTAATTTGTATTTTTTTGTAAGGTGTATAATTATAAATAAAATAAAATTGAAAGAACACATTCAGTTATCAATTTCAATGTCTTCCCTCAAATTCATAGAAAATTTAAAAAATGTATACAGTTCAGTGATCAAATGTCTGCCTTCAAAATAATGATTTTATGAAAAATAAAGTACCTATAGTACAGTGGTGAAGTGGTAAATAAATAGGTTCCAGTTCGGTCATTGATTTCTTCTCTAATTTTTTTTTTATATCCGTCTGAAGCATGTACTTGAAAATTAAGTAACAATTCAAAAAGGTGGCAGGGCGCCTTTCTCATTTTCAGGTGTCAGGTCGCCGACCTGGCCCCACTACACCACTGCTATTGTAATACATAATATGAATAGTAGATGATAAAATAGACAGTAAATAAAAATTTCCACTTGACATCCCAGAGCTTCGAACCAAACCACTGAACCAAATACCGTTAAAACCGTTATTTTTGTCGTAACGAAAACCGGAACCGAATCAAAAAAAAAAAACGGATTCCACCAAGCACTTTCAGTCTAAATATTAAATTATAATTCATATTACTTTTTTAAATATAAAATTAAATAAATGTATTATTAGTGAGCTTGTTTTGAGCGTGTTTGAATCTATCGTTCTGCAGTCATAACTCAAAACATTCAATTTTCAAAACAATGTTTTCTGGTAGTACACAGACGAGATATGAGGCCTGAAGAGTTGAAGTAAGCCAAGTAGTTAAATGGTAAAACTTTTTTTTTTGGGCTTTTAAGTACAATCATGACTTGTTTTAGTGGATTAGATATATTTATTTTACGGTGACACCCATGATGTAAGGTATATTGTTAATTTTATTAATATTTCTATTAAATTGAAAATAGTATTGCGTGGTTTAGTATAAATAGCCCTGATTTTTTAAAAATAAATGTGGGATTATTACAAAGGAGTGTTTTATTTATTTTTAATATAATACCTTTCCACTAAGCATCGACAATGATCACCCTAAATGTGAGTAATTTTACAACGTTAGTTCGAGAAGTGTCCAGTGAATAACTACTTCTATGTTACGTCGAGGGGTTGAATTCAAAGTATCTTAAAATAAATCTTTAGTAAGTTGTTCTATATATTATGTAACAGAAAAAAAAGCAATAGCTTGTAAATACCTTGGTTGACGACTACTGGTCTACCGCATCATTGATAAAATTGCTTGTTATGTAAGCAAAGCTTGTTATTAAATAAAAAAAATATTCTCGGTAGTATTAATATTAGTATGTATACAAAGAAGCCAAAGTTTAAATGATAAGTTGATAAGAAACTAAATATTTTATTATAAATTGACTCGAAACACAATATGAGCCGTGGTTGTAGTGAAAAAAAACAGAAATTAATTAACAACCTTTAAGAATGGACGAAGAATTTTCAAAACGTTTTTGTAAAATTTGTGAGGAAGACCCAGTGATCGAATTCATCCAGGATTCCAGTTCAAGGAATTCTAAAACAAGTTGTCTGGATGTTTGTTTCAAAATTGTTTTGTTACTGACGTTGTTCACCAACTTACACTTTGCATACAGATGCGGAGAACTAGAAAATGAATTGACACAATTAAAAAGAAAGTGCTTTGACCAGCAATTTCATTTAAAATCCATACATGAAAAAAGTGTACAAAGTGACGGTGGCATGCTTGAAAGAACGATAATTAATAAACGCGAAGAAGTGTTTTCAAGAAGAGATAATACCATCATTGGATATGAAATAAATAATTTGAATAGTGAACATGTTCAAGCAAATCACTCTCCTTCAAGAAAAATCAGACAAGCAATCAACACGTGTATAAAAGGTAAACACGATTAGTTTTATTTGTCTATGGTCTGTTTAAAATGTCGAGCATATCGATTAATGATGCATATCTCAACAAAAGTTTTACTACGGCTTGTTATTATTTTTTTTAACCTTTTTTTGGTGATGTTTATGATAGAAATATAAGGGTAGAACACAGCGGTGGGCTGCCAATACGTTAACAAGGGGCTCGCTCAATATCAAAGTAATTTATCAGCCATGTGCAATTGTATGCAATACTTTTAAATAAGCAAACGATTGTTACTTAATTCACTTAAAATATGCAACAATATGCAGTTTACCATAAACTAATCAATGTAAATGGCTAAACATGTACTACTGTGTATACTGGAAGCTGTCGTAGACAGTATGTGTCAGAAATTGCAGTTATGTACTAGTTTGATCTGAGAATATTGTTTTCTATCAATTTAACAAGGGGCTCGCCGGCCGTGGTAAAATCTAACAAGGGGCTCGCGCGAGCCCCTCCGAGCCCCCTCCAGCCCACCTCTGGTAGAACAGGACTTGACACTCTTGCTACGCGCTACGCCCATTATTTATGATCAGATAAGTGAAAGCGAACAAGACATAACAGTCATTCATACCTTCAAATACAAATATTTAAAATATCATATGAAAATTCAGGTTTATGAATATTATTTTATTGACCCATTTCCTTTTTGAGAAAGATTTTCACACCTTATGACATGTTGTATTTTTTCATCTACAGTGGAACCTCTCGTAACGAGTTTATTTTGTTCCAGAATCTTACTCGTTATGCTAAACAATTTTTCCCATATAAAACAATGTAAAATATAATAATGCGTTCCATGCCGAAGAAAAATCATTTTCTTTTTAAATATTTTTAACGTGTATTCAAGTAAAATTACATACTTATAAATTGTTAAGGAGCGTAACAGCCTGGAATCGATTTGCAAAAAACGATAAAAAATCGACTAGTTGATGCTTCTTAATGTACGATGCAACAGTTTCACATGCTTTCAGCTTTTCTCCTATTGCGCCAGAAGATTGTTTCTTTGCTACTTCCTCCTCCTCCACTAATAAACTCTCCTCCATAACTTCTTGCTGTAAAAAACAATGCAACTCCATTAGCTTTTCGGTGGTCAGTTCTTGACTGTACTCTTTCACAAGCTCATCAATATCGTTGTTGTCCACCTTCAGTCCCATAGTATTGGCCAAAGATACAATCTCGCTGACTGTAGACTCCACAGGTGCTCTTTCAAACCCCTCAAAATCACATTCGACAACACTCCTTGGCAAAGCTTCTTCCAAGCTGAAGTGAGGATTCTCTTGGTAACCCTTTCCCACGCCTTGTCAATCATCTTGAGGCAAGCAACGATGTGAAAGTGATCTTTCCAAAACACTGCGTCACTCGTAATGCGAAATATCGCTCGTTAAGGGAGCATTTTTTTTACAATCTGTTTTACTCGTCATGTGAATTACTCGTTATATGAGGTGCTCGTTATGAGAGGTTCTACTGTAAATTGTATGCATTTATTTTCATAATTCAATTATTGTTTATAAAATAAATTAATAGTTATAGTAAGAATGTTATCATTGGTTGAGCGCAGAGACGACAAAGATACACAAAGCCTATGGGATCGTGAAAAAAAAACGAAATAAATTAAACAGTTATATTGCATTTATTTGACCAAAAACTTTTGAATTGTCTTTATGGTGGTAAAATATTGAGAATCTGTTCACTATTCAAAATAAAACATTCTACATATGTACGTACTGATTAACTAGTACATTTTTTTTATTTGAATTAATTACTCAAGTTTCTGCACTCTCATTTATAATATATTTGTTTTATAATTTCTAGGTGAAAAGGGTGACAATGGATTAGATGTAAGTTTCTTTTTACATTATAGGCAAAATGAAGTTTTTCTTTTTTATTTATCATAATATTTGTTTTTCTTAGTAAATTTTAAGACGAAAAGTTTGATCAACTATAGTTACTCTTGGTTTTAGTTTTCAACAACTTGTGGACTCGAAATTTATATTATTTAGGGTTCTCTTTCTGGTGCTGGTTGTAATTGCCGAGATCCTGTTGCAACCGTTGTTGAAATAATGAAGGTAAACCAATTTTTATTTTATTTACTGTATTTTTAAATATGTACGCATTTCAATGTAAAACGTTTCCTCACATAATACAAGGTTTTTTAAAACAATGTTTATACATTTGAAGGTATGTTTTGAAGCATTGTCTTCTTAGAGGAGCGCTTTGAATTTATGGGGGTTCTTTTGTGTTTTTATCATTTGGAGGACACTGATGAAATTCAAGTGTGCGAATAAGTCACTGCATTTTGCCTTGATTCAATCAGTCGTCTCTGCTTATCCTTGTGAGACAGCGAATTCATTTCTTCACATAAATTTACCCTTATTTCAAAAATTCCGCTTCTCGAAAGTCCCGAGGAAAAACTGACTTAGAAGACTCTCAGAAAAAAGTATTATCTGTGTATGTTTGATTTGTATAACTGATACTTGAATTTGTTTTTGCTATCATTATTAGAATTAAAATTTCAAAATATAGTATTCATTTTTTGACCGCCTGTAATAGGTACTGGAAAATCTACTAGATTATTTGGAGACTGTAATTAAATATCATATTACTTAACTTGGAGATGGCAAAAATAAATATTAAATATAAACTTTTAATTTCATTCACGTCATATTATATTAAGCAATGTCAAAAAGCGCAAATAAATATTAGAAAAGGAATTATTTTGATTAATGTATTAGAGGTTTTAAGACTTTTTGAAAAAAGCAACTGTCAGTAAATTTGAAAAACATTTTTCAGGGCTTGGAAGCTGAAGGTCTTCGTTTATCGGATCAGCGCCTTATTTTACTGAAGGTATGTAGACAACTTGAATTGTCTTAATCCTGTACTATTCAATGAATTTTGTCGCTAACGATTTCAATATCAAATTTGATATTGAAATTCCATCAAGCAACTTCAGTCGAAATTCTAAATTAGAAGTTATGTAGGTTACCCTTATTTTAAAATTTTTGTGGGATATGTCACAAAATCAAAAAATATTATTTAAGATTTCGACTGCAGGTGCTAGTTGGAATTTAAATATTAAATTTGAATCGTTCAAATTATGTACATTCACACAAATTTTGTCACTAACGACGCATTGTTAACTGTAAAACCGACGTCCACAGCATCATACAGAGAATTATATAAACAAAACTTCGAACCAATTTAAAATTTGAGACGTTTAATTCTATATTACTTTTGAAATATGTTTTATAAATTGAAACAAATGTATTTATAAAAATAAATAAACTTATTTATTTATTTATCGTCTATTTATATACACAAATTAAAATTATTAGTAAATATTTTGTTACATCTAAAACTACTCGAGAATTTTAAAAATTTACCACTCGATAATCTAGTAGTCGAGATGTCGAGTAATTGGAGTCTCTACTTTTGACCCCCTCAAATGACAATAAGTGAAATCCCGTCACATGTAAGTATTAAATATGTAACTTTTGCCTTACAAACAAAAGTTACGTTTTCTATCCATCAGCTAGAAATAAAATAATCACATTTTTTTACTATTGATCGGATTATTTTTTAACCATTTGAGCAGAAAGTTTTCTCTTATTAAATTTTGTATGGACGAAAATTTTTGATTATTTACAGTTCTGTGAAATCCTGTTTTCACGTCCCCGGAATTGTCTGTTATTTGCGTAATTAGTTTTGAAATCCCAGTGTATTTTATTTCTTTTAGAGAACTGGGTGTGTTCCTAAATAAATACGCTTATTTTATTTAATAAATAGGTTTGCAATTTATTTTTCACGCCAGTAGATTTTCTGATTTAATAAAAATGCAACAAAAATAACCATGCCACGGGGCTTCTGTAAAGTTAAACATGCCTTTATAAATCTACTATGTATTAATATACATCTTGATAAATAAATATTTTTAAATGCATACGAATTTTTATTTATTTGATTACATCACTTTAGGTTTGGAATATTCAACTTTCGTACACATTTTCAGGAACTAATTAAGTGCAAAAGTCGAGGGCCGGCTATATATTATTCTGTTGATGCTTTTAGGGAAACGATGGACTACCAGGACCAATCTTAAGAGGAATTACCGGTATTCCAGGAAGATCAATCAAAGGCTTAATGGGATTACGTGGTGTAAAGGTATATAAAACCCCTTACTTTAGAGCATGGTTTCTCAACGGTGAGCCATGTGGCCCCCCAGGGGGTCACAGCGTGTTCCAAGGGGGCCACAGAGATTTATTTTTGTTTTGGGGAGCCACAACACATTTCAGGGGGGCCACGGGCAAATTGAGGATGTTCTTGGAGATATTCTGAGAAAAAGTATACCAAATCGGAGATTTCAAATTTCTCGGTGAGCTAAAAAAAAAAAAAGGTGTTCTTGGAGATATTCTGGGAAAAAGTATACCAAATCGGAGATTTCAAATTTCTCGGTGAGCTAAAAAAAAAAAAAGGTGTTCTTGGAGATATTCTGGGAAAAAGTATACCAAATCGGAGATTTCAAATTTCTCGGTGAGCTAAAAAAAAAAAAAGGTGTTCTTGGAGATATTCTGGGAAAAAGTATACCAAATCGGAGATTTCAAATTTCTCGGTGAGCTAAAAAAAAAAAAAGGTGTTCTTGGAGATATTCTGAGAAAAAGTATACCAAATCGGAGATTTCAAATTTCTCGGTGAGCTGAGAAAAAAAGGTAGGGGGCCACAGAAAAATAAAGACACTCAAATGGGGCCAAGCTCCCAAAAAGGTTGAGAAACACTGCTTTAGAGTGTAAACAAATAATGTTAGGTGCATGAGTAACTGAAACTTTTATTGAGATAAACTACATTTACTCGAGTGATAATATAAAGTATATAAAGAGTTGTGTGAATGTAACTTAGCGCATAGCTCCGTTAACAAGCTGCAAGGTTAAGATTCTACATGCTAGACATCGGGAGCAAATATGCTAAAAAATTCTTTAAGGCGACTCAGTAGGAATGCAAAACTTTAATTTGACCTACAGCATAATTTTGCACTGACTTAAATAAGTAACACCACAATACGTATTTTTACAGTATCAAAACCAGCAAAACATTTTTCTATTTCATTACAAAAATAACAATACCACCTAACACACGACTGGGTATTTAGACAGTAATGAGGTATTGGTACATGGTAGTAACAGTGAGCTATCGTATTTAATAAATTAACGGTTTTTGTCAAAGGTAAATTACAAGAGAAGCAAAACAAACCATACAATACAAATTTCTCAAACTTTCTCTAATATATTGAAGGAATAAGTTTTTATTTTTAATTTTGTATAACCTATATGTTATGATATTGATATTGATGAATACAGTTTTGAAAAATAATTTTGTTGCATAAAAAAGATTAAAGCTTGTTGCATAGAAAAGTAATGAGTTCCAAAAGAATTATAAGTTGCAATTGATAGTTATTTCTGGTTCGCGCTATTGTTTTGACGATGTATTTAATCCGAAAATTATCTTAACTTTGTCTTATATTTCGTATTAGACAAAAAACTTCGATATTTTTAAATTATTGTAAGTTAAGTTATCGTTCTTATCAAATCGATTGAACATTTCGCACAGTGAATTCTTTACGTTTTTTATTAATAGCATCTAAAATGTATTGCGGATTCCATATTTCTATCGACCTTTTGAATCTAGGATCCAAAATTTCAGGATGGTACATTGGTTCCAGAAAGTGGCGCGTAAAGAAAACTCATTTTCATATAATTTGATAAATCGGTTCCAAATCCGTGTAAAAAAGTACCAAAAATGTGTGAAAAAACGTAACGGTGCCATCCAAAAAAATCAGAACAACATCTGGCACGTGCACTCACCATGAAGCTCTCACGCGGACTACGAAATTTAAGGCAAGAACAACACATCTCCGAAAAATAGTTATTATTTATTGGTATGACAATTTTTTTTTTTTTTGCTTTTAAATGAAAACAATAAAATGTTTTATTATTCAAATTGTTTAGAAGTATTTATGATCCAATTATGCTTTAAAAATCAATCAGAAAAAGTGGGAGAAATGGTACATTTCAAATGTATGTACAATCATTATATTACATTAATTTTAAATTCTGCTCAAATCACTTTCTTAAACAAACCTTTATCTGCATTTCTTTTTAAGACATTACACTTCGGTATCTTACAATAAATTCTAAAAATGATCACAACGTAAAGTAGTTGAAAAGTTCCGGTTCAACTTTTTGCCGTGCATTCTTGAAAATATGTCTATTTTCATGAAAAAAAATGCAATAGTGTAAAAAAGCGTTTGGAAAATGTAATTATTGAAAAAAAATTTTTTTAGGTGAACGGTTCACGAGATTTAGTCGACGGCAAACGATCGATTTACTCTGTTTTCAGGCGTGAAGAACCTATATTCTCTTAAGAGTTTTTTATTCTTCACAAAATGACATCCTAATTTAATTTTTAAAGAATATTGTAACGAGCCGAATATTGTTGGCAAATGGTTGCCTCGATTGAAGCTTTATTTTGTGTTGTATCAAAGCCCCCTATAGTGAAAACCACGCTATAGAGTTGAAAACAGGTACTTTTTTCACATGAACGGGCCGGAGTCATAATGTTCAAAGTAATATCACATCATTTTTAAACCATTTATTTCATTTATTTTGTAGGAAATACATATATATATATTTTAATTATATATCTTTTCAATTAAATATTTTTCAAAATAAGAAAAACCCACATTTTCTAAGGTTTTTAAATAAAAATCTTGGAGGAAAAAAGCAAACAAAGAAGGCAAACCATTTTATTTATATCTTTTTACAATATTTCAATACAGAATATGAGGTTGGAAAGTTCATTAAAAAAACCAACGTCATTATTGGGATTTTAATCAATTAATATTAATCTCGAAATTTATTTGTGCACACTGGTTCGTTACTCAATCTTTCCATAGGATTTCTCAAGCCATATCAGTAATCAAAAATTAGTTTGTCAAACTGGGGTTAGTTTCACTTCATTATTTTTTAAATATTGTAATTGATTAAATCATCATTTAGTTAGTAAATTGCCATTATTATATGATAAAAGACGCAGCATTTTTTTCATAATGTCACAGTGGGCGTCAAAATCTTTTATAATATAATATTAATTCCGCTTGTTACTGTTGTTTTATGTAATTTATAATTAATATTCTTTATATGTAACTGTGATACGTAATAGTGGGAAGTAAAATTTATTTGTTTAATGTCTTATTACTTGTTCGAAAAACAAAACGCACAAGTGAATCAAATAATCTTAACAGTTAACATGAATATAGATACTACTTACGTGGAAAGATAATTATTACGATTAATAATCGAGATCAATAACATAAATTGTAATAGTTAATATATAAATAAAACTGTGCGTTTTTTGATACATTCATATTCGAATAAATATACTTTACTACACATTGCATTTCTTGCCATTCGCTATATTTCTTACAATCATTACTTGATTTGCGTATATGGCCATTCCGATGTATCGTAAATTGAAAATTAATACCAACGAATCACAGAATGTTAAACATGTTATATTCAACGAAAAATAAGCTCATAAATTGGAATTTAAAGTTGATCTACGTATAACCGCCATACAATTTGTTAGTAGAGGCTGGGATTTAACGGCCCGCTCATGATTTGCTGATTTTTCTACAGCACTGCTTGGAACTTATAACTGCTATGGTTGTATACCCCTTTTGTCTACCCTGTCATACACAGGGCTAGGCGAGATAAGTTATCAATTTATTCAATAAACAACCAACAAATTTACGTATCAAATTAAAAAGTATTGTCCTATTTTTTTTTTGCTTCAAGGGTGAGCAAGGAGCGGTGGGTGCGCCAGGGCCACAGGGTGCAGTGGGTGCAATAGGACCTCAAGGTGCGGTGGGCGCAACAGGGCGTCAAGGAGCAGTGGGCGCAAAAGGGTCTCAAGGAAAACAAGTAATAATCATATGAAATAATTTTCTGTTCTGAAGCTTAGTCAAGAGAGATCAAACGTACTTTCCCTCACTTTACTTCCCGTTCGTCTCTGAGGAGAAAAACCATTACATGGGTTTTCATGACACTGCTATATAACTTACAATGATACGAAATATTCGATCACGATGATAATATAAAGAAATGTGATTGACCAAATAAATAATTTTAAGCTCAAGGTACAGTTATTATATTAGAAAATATCGCATATTATTTATCAGTTGAAAATGTTTAATGAATATTTATAATTGTTAATAAAGAGGAGTGGAGTGATTTTTATACATTTGATAAATTAGAATCTTGAATGTACGCTATTCGAGCCTACTATTAAGTATTCTTCATCGGTATCGAAAGTGAGATGACTTAGCATCAGGGGTGGGCTGGAAGGTGCTCGGGGGGGTCTCGAGCGAGCCCCTTGTTAAATTTCAGCGCGGCTGGCGAGCCCCTTGTTAATATAAGAAAATCATTCGTCTTAGATCAAATCAGCAATTTCTGTAGATGTTTAAATTTTAAGACTTCATTTTTTCATTCAGCGTTGTGGGCTTCCGTGCCGGACCTCATGGGTTCGAGTTTATCACTAGTCCTGTCTTAGCCTTATCATTATATCAATACTACTTACTCTGGAAAAGAGAGGTTGAGCGACTAAGTAACAAACAGTTCTCATAGAAAAAAACTTTTGTTGAGATACTTTCATTAGGACGCCATATGCTCCACATTGGGAGCAAAAATGGATACAAATAAATGGATACGATTTACCGACCCCCTTGTTAAGATATTGGGAGCCCACCGCTGCAGTTAGCATTCATAGTTTTAATCACATTTTTACATTCTTTATTTTTGCTTCCAGGGTCCCCAAGGAGCAGGAGGTCTACCATGTGCACCAAGCCCAAGTAAGATTTTTAAAAACACCTTAAATTTGTATGACTATGATATTGCAGTTATGTGAGTATGAAACTAAAATAATATAAAACATAAAACAAAGAATCAATGCTAACCGCTAAGCCGCGGTCTAAGACGGTGATTTTTGTGTGCTTAAAAAAGGTTTAGTGTTTACGACGTCGCACGGTTGAAAGTATTTTATGACACTTCCCACATAACATTTCATCACAAAATGTTTTACTCTGCTGTCTAAATTACGTGATATTTTAAAGGGGTCATTATAAAAGTAATGAAGCAACAAACTCTTGGAGTATTTCATTCTCACTATTGTTTCGTAACTGATGAAACTTAATGAACTCTTTTTATGGTGGATACATTCCATACCGTGTAAGTACAGACTAGTGTGTGGATAGGATTCCTTGTAAAAAAATCAACTCAGGATAAAATAAAATTCATTATCCATTGTTGTATCTTGCTGTATCTAAAAAAGCCCTTTATAATATTCCTGAGGGTTTCTCACGATTACAAATTTGCTCATTTAAAAGTAAGCATTAGTGTTAAGCGAATACAAAATATCTACCGGCAAAGATCTATGGGGAGGAATCCAAGCATTCCTTGAAGAAATTCACTAGAACAATATCGAATTGGTTAATTGTCATAATGCAAAAATAATTCAAAAATGTGTTCAACTTTGCATTAAATTAAAAAATCATTTCATTCTAAATGATTCCAATTTTGAACGGGCATTTTAGTTTCAACGAGAGCTTAAAAAGTGTATGTATGGGTATAACGAACTGCATAAAAATAAATCACCGAAAAAAGAAAATCCGAACAAACTATGATCACTAATTTCATTGCTAGAAAGAAAAGAACACAGAACGATAGTGTGATTAACACTAATTCCATGCGTAAAGAACAATCGTCTTTTGAAATTGATGCGCATAGTATTTCTTCCGAAAAATATAGTGATTTCGAACTACATGCAAAACGCACCTAGCATTTGTCATACAGTGACGATAGTTTTACTTAAAAAAAACATTAAGCAACAATTTTATTTTTAATAATAAATATTTTAAAGTATTTACATAATTTTTACGCCGTGTTTTCCCCCTAATTTTCCTAAACTTTTTTATGCGATTCTGCATATATTTTAACTCCCTGCTTCAAAGTTATGCGGATTTAAAAAAAATATGGAACGTATCCCCACTTTTTTTATTGAAGTCAAGTCTTTTTTTGTGCGATTCTGGGTATATTTTAACTTTCTATTTCAAAGTTATGTGGTTAAGTTATAAATAATTTTCAATGTCAGCGATGGGTTGGTTACAGCCACAGTCTATTTGGCCTTAGAAGCTTCCATATTTGAATTTTCAAAGTATCGAGGCTCAAATAAACTCAAATTTTCGTTTTCTATTTACCGTTTGCTAAGGGTTATCAATTTGTTACTTACCAACTTCTGCCAGTAAGTGACGAAATATTTATTGTGCCTGGTCTTCAGAGGGATTTAAAATAAATAAATAGAACAAATATTTATCGGGTAGCCTCAATATGCTGTCGTACTTAAAGCATTTACTAGAGCAGGGTTTCCCAAACTTATTGTGCAATAGAACGCAAATCTGGAAATGTTACTGAAACATATATTATTTTTTGAGTTGGGTAATTCATAATAGTAAATATATTGAAAAAATATATGTTATTAAATCACTTATTATTTATTGATTAATAATTTTTTAAACATGCTACATAAAAATATAAGCAAACAAGACTCGTGGTTAAAAATCTCCGCCTGTACTTACATATTTTGATTTACTATCACACGACTTATATTACGCGTATATTACCATTCAAAATTTTCGCGAAACACCTATTTAGATCCCATGGAACACCAGTGTTCCGCGGAACATAGTTTGGGAAATCCTGCATTAGAGCAATGGTCATCCACCATTTCACTAATATGGGCACCTGGAATGTCTTTATTGTGCCGAATGAAAGAAGAAGCAGAATTTGTTAAACTTTTTTAAACTTGAAAACAATATCCATGTCTGCTATTAACTTAAAGCATATGGACTTCCAATGGTGTTCGAGTTCATGTCAACATAAGTGGCTCTACAACAGTGTCTGCCAAACTTTTTTACTTCATGGCACACTGGTGATTGGGATTTGGACCGCGGCACACCAAATAAAAACGCTTTAAAAAAGGAAATTTACCTTTAAAAAAGAAAATGTGTCGCGGTGACCAGTATGTATGAGCGTAACAAATAGTTGTATGAATGTGAAGATGTTAAATTTATTTAAAATTGAAGACAATTTAAACGAATAGGCATTATAAGGATTCTTCTACCGCGGTACAACTGAGACTTCTTGCGGCACACCGTTTGGCAGACACTGCTCTACAAGAACTGCTATTAAATTATTAGTTTAACCTCTCTTTATTGGTGAAAGTAAGAATAGAAAGATATCATCAGAACAGGTCTAGTGATAAACTAACCGCTTTTTTTAAGCCCCATTTTAAGGATCAGAAAAATGGGATTAATTGCAGACGTTGAAATCAATTTCAAAGTCATTTGTATGTAAGCACTGTAACCAGTGTTACCAAATAAGGTAAACACCCAAGAGCATTCAACACTCAACTAAAAAATAAATTATATTTGCCTAGATTTTTCATGGATCCCAACCAATTCCCAGCAATCCAAAGAGCTCGAGTATATGGCAGTTGCCGCTGGATATGAGGCTGATAGGACTCCAATCTATGTCGGAAGAGCTTGGCACAAAGGAGGCTTGATACCCGGTAAAGTCATTCCTAGAGACAATGCCGCCTACATAAGTACCCATGGCAAGGAAATTAAAGTGAATGATTTCGAGGTACAGTTTTATTTTATTAATTTATTTGGTAATATCTAAGAGCTGTTAATAAATGACATCGAAAATTTAAGGTGTTATTTGAACCCTCCTCCAACCATTGCCAGTATTCAATCAAAAATACGTCAGTTTCCCGTCTAAATTGCTACAATGTTTTTCAACCATGTGTACTCCTAGTAGAGCTTATTTTAACAGATGTTTTCTACAACAGCTTTTAACAGATGCTTGTTGCTCCTGCTCTCTTTTTTAGAGAGAGCAGGAATAGAAAAATGAGGATATAACAAAACTAGCGGTTAGCACAAGGTTTCTTATCGGGGTGCCACGGGTAATTTTCCGAAATCCGTAAATTTTTGTCTTTTAGAAATTGGAATGCATGAGAAGAGCTAAAAAAAAGTAATACGCTTTCATTTTGGAAAATCCGTATTTATGCATTTGAAATTCTTGGAAGAACTAAAATAAATAAATAAAAAAAGCATCTCAGTGTAAATTTTGGGAAAACCGCTAATTCCTAGGATTATTGATTTGAAATTTCTTTTAATACTCAATAGTACGAAGCAGGTATTGGGACCATAGAGAAATAAAGACACGCAAAAAGACCACAGGCCCAAAAGGGTTAGAAATACTGGGTTGGCATATTGCTTTTGTTACATTTTTTGGAACCATGCCATCGAGCAGAAATTCGTAAGCTGACGGAAAAATCAACTTGTGAGTACCGCAATGGAATTTAACAATGTGCACCACTCGACTATGGATCTGGCATCAAATAACGCAAACTCTCTCGGGTCCGTGGTGAAGTGGTCAATGACGTTGGCCTCCGTAACAGAACTTCACAGTTTCAAATCCCAGTTGAAACAGCATTTTTCCAATCGATATATCAACTTCTGTTCAAGGACATGGGTTTTTGTAATGTCTGAAAACTCCTTCCTACCCATTCAATCTTAAAATAACGGGGCGTGGCAAAATCGATTAGCCTATTTTTTTCTATCCCTACCAGGGAATCTAATCCCGTACAGTTTTCGATACATTTTAATCCCGGGATTAGAAGACATAATCCCGAAACATTCGGGATTGATTTTTTTATAAAACAAACGTGTTGGTTTTCAAGCCGAGCGGCAGTCTACATTCTTTGCGATAAGACTTATCGCAGATAACAACTTAATTGAACAGTGATAAATATCAAAGGCGCACACGCCGACTTTATGCGACCAAAGTCATCAATAACCGCATAACATTTAATATATTGCCTACAAGTTTTTTTGACTAATATTATTGCAAGAGTTAAAAATCAGTTCTCACTTTGATTATTTATTTCTATTGAATGTTCTTATTATTTTCACTGTAAAAAATGATTTTTCTTCAAAAGCACTTGTCGCCGGATATGATAAATATAAAAATGTATTTTATTGGTTCATTGCAAAATGAAACCGTTGACTAAATGGCGAAACAATTGATGCTCTGGTATTAACTTCGGGCATATTTTAAAATAATATTAAAATCACTTAGTGTTCTCGAGAATAGGTACTCTTGCAGTCTGAAGTAGGTAGATACTTTTTTCAGCTATCAAGATTAATTGTTTTAAGTTTTATTGCGTATTTTTACACAATGTATGCATATTAAGTTCGTTTAATAAATATGGCGCATATTTTTTTACGAGTGTAAAATCCACTCATTCACACCTGTACATCACGAATAAGTGAGATTAAGAGAGCTTTTTGGTAACGTATTGGCAGCCCACAGCTGGTTTATATGCTATAGAATAAATAACTTAATTTATTTTTCACCAATGTTATCAATTTTTATTTCTTAAAAAAATGTACTGATCCCGGGACCAGTCCCGGGTTCCCGGGATCGAAAAAATATAGCCCCGAAATCCCAGGATCGTTTTGGCTCGGGATTTGATTCCCTAATCCCTACTCTTCGAAAAAAAGAGAGGTTGGGTAACCAGTAGTTTTCGTAGAAAAACTTCTGTGGAGATACCCTCATTAGGAGGCCATATGCTCCACATTGCCATTGCACATGGATTAAAGAAAAAAACTTTTTTAAGTTTGTGAAGTATAAAGTTTCATTAAGAAGATTAAGTAACACAGTTGATAGTTATTTCAGTGCCACTACTCCTTCATTACTTTACTATTTTTTTCCTTATAACAATCGAGTTTCTACTAAGTAAATACCAAGTCAATCAGTGAAGATCAAGATCTGTGGATCTCACCCAAATTACTGTCACAAATGCAACCAACAACTTTATGTACTTTAATTTACTACTACAATATTATCAACCATTACAATATCGGTTTATTTAAGCTTTATTTGCCTGTGTTTTCATTATTGAATCGTTTGAACATAAAAATGGTCGGCATTCACAAGGCTGAGATCAAAATCGTGGCATATATGTAGGATGGTAGAAAACAAAACAATCAGAAAATAATCTAAGATTTTGACTGAATGTGGCTTGGTGAAATTTAAATATTAAATTTGAATCGTTCAAACTATGTAAAATTGCACTTGAACGCCTGAAGATGCCGAAAGGCGAATCCCGGGTCGTTAGTGACAAAGTCTGTGAAAATGTACATAATTTGAACGATTTAAATTCAGAAAAAAATCATTTGAAACATGGAAATATGTATTGCATTTCATTGTCTTGGCAAAATGAATAATCGCTTGACAAAATAAATAAATAATTTATCGCGGTTTACTAATTCGTCCCCTTCATGACAAGCAGTCATTTTATACTTGTTTGATGGTTTATTTATCTGTCAGTGGTGTAGTATATATATTTTTTTGAATGCAATCAATCAATACTTTCATAGAGTATCCCTAACAAGCAAATAATGCCTACACAAATAATAAAGTATTTTTTTAAATGCCACATGTTTATTAAAAACAGTTGTGTTCTTCTTTGAAATAGACTGATATTATTTGGTGCATAACTATATGTATGTATAAGCACATGTCTCACCGTAAGCGTATATGCTTATTGTACAGTTTATATGTGAGCATTTGTCTTGTGTGCGTATGTCTAATCACGGCGTCAGAAAAACTTAAATGATTAAAACAACAACAATTTTTTCAACATTGATTTATTACCATTTTATTGATGATGTAACATAACATATTGTATTTTATTATTCCAGATGTACTGCCAATCAGGGCCCAGAGTACGGTGGATAGCAGCGGTCGATGGTCATATTGCTCGTGGGGCTGTTGAAGCTGGCAAAACTAGGTATGGAGAGACCTTGTACGTGGGAAGAGTGCTCCATAGTGGATCTTTTGTACCCGGAAAAGTAACAGAATTTAATTAACTTAAAGTGTCATTGCAGACCAAACTAAACACCTAGTATATGTAACCAGTGTTCAAAAATCAAATGAAGAGCTATTTTCCGACCAAATAATGATTTGAGTGTTTATTTTAAAAAAATATATCAGAAGTGAAATTTGCAGGCCAGATTTCGTATTATAAGGATAAATATATATTAAGGATGAATATATTTAAATAATACGTAAAAACCTGTAGTGTCTTCATTTTAACGAAGAAGAATTATGTATTGCTAACGGTGTTTCATATGAAATTCGATTTGATAAATTTGTTATTCCACTGAATGCGCTACAAATGCTTTCTTTTTTAATAAATAAATATTTACAGACTCATCATGATTCAGACTTAAGTAAAGTTATTTATATAAGTTGTATTGTAAATAAATAACCTTTAGTTAGTTAGCTAGTAGATTGTTAGTCTGAAAATGTTTTCAAAAAAGGCGGAATGGTTGTCACAATTCTTTTGTAACACTATCAGTGGAATAATAAAGCATGATTTTTTATTATGTATTTAAAGTAAATTTCCACAAAGTTATCCGTCGAATCCACCAAAAGTATTATGTGTTTGTTGAAATTAATAAAGAATGAATACAATTACTAATTTAAGCCCACTCTATCAGCTTTTCATTTTCAACGGAGATGCGAAGAACTTATCAAGAATATCCCAAATAATAACTGTCACTTTTTTCAGATCCATCCAAGCCAAAAGGGCTGTTATATTTCATATAAAGGTAAAGAAAAAAAAGAATCTAAATATGAAGTGATGACAGTGGTGGATTCATAAATATGATCACTTTCTCTGTGCAGCCTGAAAACACGACTAACAAACTCAAATCACACATTACAAGAATTATAAAGTATTGACACAGATGTCCAGATTATACTTTTCCAATTATTTTTCTAAATTAAGAAATCATCAATAAAATATTATATAATGTTACAATTGAACCAATGGTATGTCAATATGAACTATTTTATTGTTTAATTTGTATTTTTTTGTAAGGTGTATAATTATAAATAAAATAAAATTGTAATAACAGAGTGAGTTATCTATTTCAATGTCTCCCCTCAAATTCATATAAAATTTAAAAAATGTACCCAAACACTCACTTTTTATTAGATATTGGCAGTGGTGTATTAGGGCGGGGGCGCGTGGGCTCGGCGCTTCTACTCCTTTACTAGAGGTTTTGAAAATTTTGCAATAAATGTTTATTTTTACTTAAATATAATAAAATACAGTTCAGTGATCAAAGGTCTGCCTTCAAAATAATGATGTTATGAAAAATAAAGCACCTATAGTTCTACATAACATCAATAGTAGATGATAAAATAGACAGTAAATAATAACATATTTGTAATTTCGCACTTGTTACCCTAATAGCACGAATTAAAATATGATGGCTTAGAATTGAATGATTAATTAGCGCATTTTATCCGTTGAATGTAAGTTTAAAACTAAAAAATGGGGTGTGGCTGTGTCATGGACACGGCCGTATGTTGTACGTGAATACGTCACGTAATAGGTGATATTACACCCCATTTTTACGTTCCCGGCACTGCTTGACTCGGTCATATGGTGGAAAAGAACGAAGCTAGACAACTCTATCTGAACTCGGTTGATAAACCAAACCATTCCGTAGTTATGTCACTGATTAATATGCAACATTCACTGCTCTCATGCAGGCTATTGACGATGGTAGCAATATTAGTTTGAAGTTCATACATTTTTTTACATTTCATAGGGAAGGCCTGTGCGGACTTTTTTGTTCGTTGCACTGCTGAAGAAAAAATATAAATAGATTTTATAAAAAAATAAATAACAAAAAACCTACATATATTCTTATATGGTATGGTAATTATGTGGCATGTTTTTAGGAACTCAATATACTTATAATTTCATCATTTGCTTCATGTATGTTTTGAAAAAGACATTCTTGAAGTGAATGGGATTTTATAAAGTTCATTGTTTTTATTAAAATATTAAGGATTTTACACGAAGGTCCTATTTTTGCAATTAAGTGTTGACGATGAATCGCGCAGCTAATGTAACAAAATAGTACAGTCAGATTATTTATTAGTAAAACTTCAATACTTGCTACAATTGAAGTGAGATACCATTTATTCATAACAAAATCTTAATTTCTTGATCAAACGTTTCACCTTCAGTGTTAAGATTTCTGGCAAAGAGCATTGAATTATTTACTAAACTAATTTTATCGTCATCAAATATTTGACAGATCGTTTAAGGCAGTGATGCACAACCTCTACCTTCTAGCGGGCCGCATAAAACAAATTTATCGTGGGTTCGGGCCGCAAAGAAAAAAATGATTTAAAGTACGCTCAATCCTTTTTTTATACAGAAAATATGTATGTTCCATGTAAAACAGCCTTAAAAACGTGTAAAAAAGATTAAGTGAATTTAGATAGGTTCCATTTTATTATTTTGACCGTGTTATTTAGAAAATAAATAAGCCATGCAAAAAAAAGATCATGAGTACTTGCTTATTAAAAATCATTTCATTGTGAAATATTTATGTTTCATTTATATGCAATTCATAAGTTAATGCGTTCATGGTCTTTGTTAATTTTTAACTATTTTTTTAATTTGACATAATATTTGTAAGCCTGTTTCTATGAACCGATTTATTCTCCTTCATTGAAGAAAAAGCTTGCTTAAATTTGTTTAATAAATGTTTTACGTGAAAAAAGTATGTTTGAGAAAGAGATTTGAGGGCCGCGTTTGTGCATCACTGGTTTAAGGTTAGTCAAAATGTTCAATTAGTTCTAGCTTTTGAAATTAATTTGGAAATTTAGTTAAAAACGATTAATTAAACCAGTATCTAATTTTTAACTGAACACTATAAGTCCTATTTTCTTTGCTGTGGAAACTTTTTAAAGCCTTTTAAACTATTGAAATGATTTTTCTTCAATGTCCATGTGTTTTGAAAAAAATGGATAGAAGCATTAGTAAAGCAAAACATATTAAGCACATGAGTTTCATAATATCATGGGGTGATGAAAGAAATCCATGGACAAGATATTCAATACAATATTGTCCACACTTACTATTGGATGCAGTTATTATGGTATCCCTAAATATGGAAAAATAATACAAAAAGTATACATGTATAATAAATATAATATGTCTGCTGCAATGTATTGTTCTACTGTATTCTATTTGATTTTAATAAAAATGTTAGTTCATTATATTTTGGGTGGCCGTGGCCCCCTAAAGTCTGCTGTGGCTTCCCAAAACTCATATTTTTTCTATGGCCCCCTTGGAGCATTCTGTGCCCCCCGGTTGAGAAACGCTGCTTTAGAGGATTCGAATTATACCTTTCTGTTTTAAAATGCAAAAACTCTTCATGTTGCAATACTATTGACACTGATCTTTTCAGATGTGCGTATTGTCGGTACAGTGCGGATTAAGCACATGTGAGGCCCCAGGAGCAATAAAATTTGGAGGCCCTGTTTTACGAATACCATACAAAAGTCAAAAAATTCCAACTATGGAAAGAAAACTACAGTGCTCACCCTATGTCGAAAGAGAAGTGCTGTTCCTAATGAGTCACTGAACCCATGATATGCTATCGACAAAATGATAACGATCTTGGTAATGTTGGTAGATAGAAATTTATCACATTTCACAGGGACATACTTGGAAATATTTATAAAATAATATTAAAAACAGCCTTCATTGTACTGGCCTGTAAATGAGTGCTCTCTGTAAGTCCATGACCTTTGGTTAGAGTGTCTTCAAGTTCAAACCCCACTGCAGCACTATAATTCATTGATATATTTATGAATTCGTGTTCAAAAATGGAGTATTAAAATTAGTTTACATGCATATTTCAATAATATTATATAATACATTTTATTTTATTTTGATGTTTGTATCTGTTTATTGACGTTATGTATCGTAAGTTATTTTAATAAAACAACAAAAATGCAGCTATTTGCAACCCTGACACTCTCAACATATTTTTAAAATATTTGTATGAATATACACGTGCACACATGTTTTGGTTCTCTTTGTTTTCTATCGACCGTTTTTGTTACGAATACGACCTTTCCGAGAAGTCTCTGTCCGCACCGAAGATGAGTTTCCGCTTACGCTCTTGTCGCAGCACCGCAGATGGCCATAAGTTGACAACACATAACCGACATTTTTTCAATTTTTTGACAGGAGAGCCAAAAAACTGTATAAATAAATAAGTATTGGGAAATCAATGAAAATGAAAGACACTTTGGAGAAAAATAATTACATATTATGTATATTAAAAATAATCTGTTAATGTTAATTAAATAAACTTTTTATTAACAAGAATGTTTGATAAGAGTTAACAATTTTAATTTTATTTCTTCTTTTATGATGATACGAGGAAACAATTTCAAGTATTTTGATCTGCATTTTGATAATTTCAAGTATGCACCTGTTTTAACTTCATCCATATAATAAGAGAAAAACTATACATAATTGTTATTTTTTTTTAAATCCAGTTGCACTACCACTAGAATTTTTTCTCATCTATTTTCAAATAGTAGGAAAACGACGTGGCTCTTCTAGTATCTTCTGGCAGTTTGGTGGGCCCTTTTTTCTGTTACGTGTTTCCAACTTTAGAACAATTTCAATGAAATATTTTTGTAAATTACGAGATGTCAATATTTTAATAGAGCTTGAAAAAATAAAGAAAATGATATTCATAACTCATTTTATGAAAAAAATGTCGGTTACGTGTTGCCAACGTGTTGTCAGAATACGCGTGGCCAGTATTTTAAGATTCCGTAAAAAGTCAAATTTTTACGAAACATAAGCACTATCCAATGTTTTGGAGCAGTGGTTGGGAACCCGCGGCCTTTTGCCTACTCTGGTGCGGCCTTTTGACTTGATCAGCCAATTCTGTTATTTTTTGTAATTTCGTAAATTCCTGAGATTTCCGATTCAAATTTTTTGGAAGAGTTAAAAAAAGGTCCCACGTTAGTAATTTTTGAAAATCCGCAAATTTCTGTGCTTTAGAAAATGGGATGAAATTGTTTCAAAAATCCCATAATTTCAAAACCGCCGGCCAAAGATTCTTTATTGAGAATGTTTACTGCGGCCTTATGTTGACTCAGAAAAATGAATGTGGCCTTTACAAAATAAAAGGTTCCCCACCCCTGTTTTAGAGCATTTGTGTTCCCTTTATATTCGTTTTTTCCTCTGAAAATTAATCGAACGTCTTGTTTGAAAGGAGAAGAAGGGGATGATCAAATGTATAAGAGTGACGGTAGTGAATTTGAAAATGTTGTATGTGGCTATAAAATTGATAGTGATTTAGAATTGGATTTTGATAGTGTTGATGACGTATTTTTACAATCAATTGAAACAACTAGCAATGTACCTAAAAAGAGGTAATATTTTGTTTAAAATAAAATGTAGACAAATGCGTAAATATGCGCGAGTGTGAATATGCCTTTAGATCAGTGATGCACAAACCGCGGCCCTTTTATAGTTGTGTGGCGGCCCTTAAATCTTTTTCTCAAACATATTTTTTTCACGTAAAACATTTATTTAATAAATGTAAGCAAGCTTTTTCTTCAATGAAGGAGAATAAATCTGTTTATAGAAACAGGCTTACAAATATTATGTCAAATTAAAAAAAAAAAGTTAACAAATAACAAGAACGCATTATGTTATGAATTGCATATAAATGAAACATAAATATTTCACAACGAAACGATTTTTAATAAGCATGTACTCATATTCCTTTTTTTTCATGGATTATTTATTTTCGAAATAACACGGTCAAAATAATATAATGGAACCTATTACTCATTTATCTCAATTCACCTAATCCTTTTTACACGGTTTTAAGACTGTTATACATGGAACGTGCATATCTTCTGTATAACATTGTGCGATTGTACGTACTTTAAATCATTTTTTTCTTTGCGGCCCGAACCCACGATAATTTGTTTTATGCGGCCCGCTAGAAGGTAAACGTTGTGCATCACTGCTTAAAATCGTTTTCAATGTAAATAAACAATGCGAGACCACTTGGCGCACACATGTATTTTATGTAATTGACATTTTAAGCAACAGAACAATGAAAAAATATAACAATCTATATATTAATACTCGATAATGTCCGTCCGTCTGAATGATTGTCCGCGATTTTCCGTCCCCCTCCTCCGCCCCAGCCCCGCTGTCACCATTTTTTTATTCATACCAAATACATACTTTTTTCGTTTGTATATGGTCGCGATTTCGCCTTTTCGATGACGTCAAGAAAGACGGTCCTCCTCCCCCCCCCCCAATCCTGCCCCGCTGTCACAATTAATTATTTTTTTTATTCATACTAAAGACATATTTTCCAAATACACTGTTTATTATTTGACGAAACAAATCAAATAGCTGAAAAAATTTCATACAAAAAAACGCCGCGACCGTGGATCGAACACAGAACTCTGGATTACCAGTCGAGCTCTCTATCAACTGAGCTAACGTCATAAATATCAAGGCGATAAAAATAGTGTATTTAAAATAAAAATTTGAAAATGGAACGATATTTGCGATTCCTACTGACTTCGATTGTCAAAGATTCAAAAATGGAATATTGTCAAATAATGAATGACAAGGTAAATTTATGCTCAAATAGTAATATAAATAAAGTAAGCGAAATAGTTTGATAGATTGGGGTCAACGAGATTAAAATACGGCAAAGTGAGGCAAGTTAGGATGATGGGAAAAAGTGAACTGAACCCACCCTTTTTATTGCATAATTTCAATCATTTTTTCTCTAAAATACATTGTTTATGCTTTCGATGGATTCGTCGGTAACTTTTTGGAAGTTCATTTGAATATAAAATAAAAAATAACTTAGATTATTCCACGTATTGTGCTACAAACTGTGACACGTGTTTCGCCTCTTTCAGAGGCATCCTCAGACAGACTTACTTTTACTTACTGAAAGTAAGTCTGTCTGAGGATGTCCTGAGCGTTTTTTTTTGGTTTATAACATTTTTTTTTTTTGAAAACTTTCTTTTTAAATCACATTACATCTTGATCGTATGAAAATAAATGCTATCAAAATAACAAAATCCGATTGACTAGCCAAATAAGTTTTTCAAAAAATAAATATAAGACGCAATTATTTCAAGATTTGTTTTTAATCTAGATACATACGTGGTATAGTTAGTTGTTGGCGAAAGCATAGTTTCAGTATGATTAGTAAAATAACATCAGTAAAAATCATTATATATATTCTAAAAAACAAGTTCTATTTGGAGAATAAGTCAAAATTTTGATAATTTTGTTTTGATAAAATGTCCAATTAATTTATAATATTTTGCATGTGAAAATTGCATTTTTTATATAAATATAATTTAATTCTTTGCCCATTTATTTTCCGACTTTTTTCTCACATTCCATTGAAGTGAAAAAAAAGTTCAATAGATATTAAATTATTCTAAAAATTAGAATATTAGATTATTCTAAAAATTCCAAAATCTATATATTAATAGTCGATAAAATAATCACTTTTCACAAATCACAATTAACAATTCACAATTCACAAATGTGTGCGTACTGATGTCCTCGGGTCTTATTCTTTTTCTACGAAATATTTTTGTTAGCATACTTGAAAATTAGTTGAATAAAATATATATACTACGAAAAATGATTGTTAGCAACCTTGAACATTATTCCAAAAATTTAATAATTTACAATTTAAAAACTGCAGGGCTGTCGATATATGCGCCGAGATCGATTTATGCTACTATGAAAAATGATTGTTAGCAAACTTGAACATTATTCCAAAGATATAATAATTTACGAAATTTCTGCTACTTCGAAAAATAGTTGTTAGCAAACATAAACATTATTCCAAAAATTAGGTAATTTACGAGGTCTATTTCTGCTAATAGGAAAAATAATTGTTAGCAAACTTAACATTATTCCAAAAATTAAATAATTTACAATTTAAATACTACAGGGCAGGGCTGTCGATATACGCCCCGATATATTTATTTTATTTTTAGAATCTCTGGCTTATTCAATAAATAGGTTTGTAATTTTCTGACTACTTAAAAATGCAACAAAAATCCCCCCGTTGAGGTCAACGGGCTTACAGCTAGTAGTTTTTAATGTTCGACACAGTTTTATGTTTGAATGTTGGGTATTTTTCAGTTTCTTAAGTAATGCGATATTTTGACAGAATGAACTTGTTAAATAAATCACTTTCACAATCGTTGTAATTAATTGTAGAGTTACTTGCGTTTAATTATCCCAAACATATAATTTTAATAGTGGAGTTGGGTTTTATATTGTTTACTGCTATGAAGCTTGATAGTGAAAATGACTATACATATACATATATTTTATTATTTCCGTTTGTTATTTTTTTATATTTATACCGCAGTGCATTTTTGTGTATTTTATTATTTGATTATATTTTTTTGTTTAAATTGTTTATTGTTTTATAAAAACTTTTAATAGTTATTTTTTTGATAAAAATAAAGGGTATATTATTACCTTATTATTTTTCTCTTGTGTGTGTGCGCGTGTTTTATAATAATTTATCTAATTATTTTTTTTATGCAAGGATAAAATTGTCAGTTATATTTGTTGGGTCCTATGGCGCAGCAGTTAGCGTTGTGGGCTTCCATGCCGGATCTCAAGGTTTCAAATCCCAGTACGAACAGCAACAGTGTTTGTAATGTCTAAAAATTCCCTCCTCCTTTTCCTATCCTTTGATAACTAGGCGTAGCGAGAGCGATTAGTTAATCACTAGTCCTGTCATAGCCTTATCCGGCTGTCCCTACTACTATATTTGAAAAAGAAAAGTTGAGCAACTGAGTAACAAACGGTTTTCGTAGAAAAACTTCTGTTGAGATACCTCCATTAGGAGGCCATTTGCTGCACATTGGGAGCGGGCATGGATTTTAAAAATGTTCAGTAATCTTATGAAATCCATAAAATTTAAAAAATATTTTATGTATAGAATGTAATTATATCGGATATAAAAAAAAATATTTTTAAAATTTATAAAACTTCTATGAGATTTATTTATAATAGGTTTATAAAATTTATTAAATATAAAAATATTTAATAAAATTAAGATCTGTAAGCCCCCAGTTCTGTCCTAGTCATATCCCTCCATCCTTACTGTCTTCGAAAAAAAGACGTTGAGCAATTGAATTACAAACATGCATAAAAAATAGAAAAAATAAATAAAAGGGGGGCGCGTTAATCAACTTTGCCTAGGGCGTCAAATAGCCTCGCGCCGGCACTGAAGGCATGGATGTGTGATCTCGAAAGTTTATATTGAATTGGTTAAGTAGCATTCTCGTCTGTCCGTCATCTTACCAAGTGAAGAGAGACGTGTGATAAAAGTTATATTGCATGCAGTGGCGGATTAAGCACTTGGGAAACTCCGGGTGCAATAAATTTTGGAGGCTCTGTTATTAGAATAATATAAAAATGTTGCAAAATGCAACATAAAAATTTATATAGTGAACTGAATGTAAAACATATCGACTATTTGGATGCGCCTAACATTCGAAGGCTCCAAGGGCGCACCTCATGAGCTTATAGGGTGATCTGCCACTGATTTCATTGGTATATAAGTATAAGGCAATTTTTATATGTATTTCAGCATTGCAATATCGACATATTTAACCGTTCTTATTTTTGTTTACAATCTGGTTGTTACATCATTATCGCAAATGTTGCTTGACTTGCAAAGCGAATCTAAATGGAAATCAAAAAGATAACAGAAAGGTGCAGTTGTTGCGATTAAACTTGAAACTATGTGTTTAAGTAAAATTTGAAATTTTATCACATCATGTTTTTGTAATAGGGTTTTATTTTATTTTTGTGTGGCAGCCCTAGAAGTGTTGCATTTTTTCTTTTTAAATTTATTTAAAACTAAAAGCAAAACAAATAATTGATGTATGGATCTGTAAAAAAGTATTTTATTTAAACTTATTAGTTTGAAAGCGGTGACAATTAGAGAGATAAACATAAATATCTAGAGTCTTTTAATGAATCAAAATCTATTATTTTATTATTCTACATGACATTTTTTGTCGGAGCGGTGATTGTGAACTTGATTCTAACACAGAATTTATATTTCAGTCAGCACGGAAACAATTCTACTTTTTCCCAAACAACGATATGTAAGAGAAAAGCTTGCCAAAATAAGAATTATATTTTCATAAGAATATATGCCGCCCGTGTGGTCGAGTGGTCAACGTCGTTGGCTTCGGCCACGGAGGTCCCGGGTTCGAATCCCAGAACGGACAGTTTTATAAATTTATGTCTTGCATTCCCCCCTCCGACCCATCCTATCCCATGAACGGGGCGTATTGAGAGCGATTAGCTAACCACTAGTCCTGTCCTAGCCCTATCCTTCTATTCCTACTCTCTTTGGAAAAAGAGAGGTTGAGCAACTGAGTAACAAGCAGTTCTCGTAGAAAAACTTCTGCTGAGATAAACTCCATTAGAAGTCCATATGCTCCACATTGGGAGCGGACATGGAAAAAAAACATATATGATGAAAATTGTATAAAAAGTTCCCATGCACACATCACCAAGCTGCGTCATCACTCTCTGCTACTGGTCATTTATCCAAATATGAATAAATGCCATTTAATAATCATTCCATCATATTGTTGGTTACATTACTGGTCAGGCTATCGGTTAATAAATATTTTAGTAGAAAAAAAACACTCTCTCATTTAATGGCATTTCAGTTTTACACAGTTCTCAATTTGTGTATCAGATTACAAAAAAACTAAGTCATTTTGCACTATACGTAAAGATAAATAACTTGCAGAACTCGATAAAAGCATACAAAAAATATTATTGAAGCTTTTAACAACCTAATTGAATTGAATTTAAATCTAAATTAGCAGTTGACTGACTAATTATATTAGACATACTCTTAACGATGATGGAAAAATGTATCTTCAAAACTTTTAATTTAAGCATGAAACACAAAAATAGTGTTAAATTACTACAAATATTCCAAAGTGGACATCTCATTGCTTTTAGACATCTCATTTGTAAATTATTGACACTGATCTTTTCAGATGTGCATATTGTCAGTACAGTGGCGGATTAAACACATTTGAGGCCCCAAGAGCAATACAATTTGGAGGCCCTGTTTTACGGATACCATAAAAAAGTCAAAAAATTCCAACTATGGAAAGAAAACTACAGTGCTCACCCTATTTCGAAAGAGAAGTGCCGTTCCCAATGAGTCACTGAATCCATGATATGCTATCGACAAAATGATAACGATCTTGGTAATGTTGGTATATAGAAATTTGTCAAATTTCACAAGGACATACTTGGAAATATTTATCAAATAATATTTAAAACAGCCTTTATTGTACTGGCTTGTAAATGAGTGTTCTCGGTAAGCTCATGACCTTTGGTTGGGGTGTCTCCAAGTTCAAGCCCCACTGCAGCACTATCCTTCACTGATTTATTTATGAATTCGTGTTCAAATGCATGGATGTGTGATCTCGAAAGTTTATATTGAATTGGTTAAGTAGCATTCTCGTCTGTCCGTCATCTTACCAAGTGTAGAGAGACATGTGATAAAATTTATATTGCATGCAGTGGCGGATTAAGCACTTGGGAGACTCCGGGTGCAATAAATGTTGGAGGCTCTGTTATTAGAATAATATAAAAATGTTGCAAAATGCAACATAAAAATTTATATAATGAACTGAATGTAAAACATATCGACTATTTTGATGCATCTAACATTCGAAGGCTCCAAGGGCGCACCTCATGAGTTTATAGGGTGATCTTCTTTTCGCAATTTTTCTTTCAAAGATATTCAGGGCTCAATCATGCCATAAAGCTTCTGATGTGTGCTGTTAATCGAGGAAGAGGTAAGATGGGTGATAAATCGCTTCAGCAGGACGAAATAATAGTTGTTGATTTCCATTGACACATTGTCTCTAACTTAGTAGCTGAAACTGACAATTGAGGATCTCAATTTCAAAACCTACCTAAAGACCATTTATTGTTCTCTACAACTTGTTCTCAATTTTAATATCCACACAATCAATGAATTTTCGACTTTAAAACCTCTCTAAATACAGAGAAAACTCATTTAAAAACCGTGTTTAGTCTCAAAACCTACTCAAATAAAAAAAGCCCACAGCAGCTTTTAGCACTTTGCCAACAATTTTGGTTTTTGGAGTTAGGTAGGTTTTGAAACTAGGCGCTCAATTTTGATGTGAATGTGAATGTTCCAAAAACTATTCATTTAACAGCCACAATAGTGGTTGTTATCCTTTTAAGTGCCACGAGATATTGGTTTGGCAGTATCCCGTAGGCCGGGAATTTCATCAAATAATAAAATCTTATAAATATCCCTTTTTGTAAATATATCGAAAGTTTATCATAAAAGATTTCCAAATAAATACACTCGTATCTCTTTTTATGCGGATCTTTTTTATGCTGTTTTCAAGTTTTGCTTTTTTCAAAAATAATAAAACCTATCCCTTAATTTTCTATGTAGTTCATGGCTTTTATTATGCGGATTTTTTATATGTGATTCTTTGTGGAACGTATCTACCTCATAAAAAAAAGATCCGATTGTTCATAGTGTTTCGTTTGTGCCACCATAATCATAGAAAATTCGCAAAATTAACAATATAAAAAACGTAATTGTGTATGTATGTTTTATTTTAAAGTACATACAATCACAACGAAAATTTTAAGTATTTCACTATCATTCTAAAAGACGTGTTTGTGTGAGAAAATATTTTCTTTTTTCAAATAATCGATCTTGTCATAGTATAATGACTCATTATCAATGAGTAGTAAAGTCGAGCGTGTAAACACGCTTTTGGCAGTGATCCGGTTAACTTTTCCGGTTCTAAGCTCAAGAAATGCGACCCCAATACCCACATTTTCTTAAATATCTGTTTTAATATGGGTGATACAATGTTTATAATTAAGGTATTCTTATATCATAGTTTTTTGGACCTTTTGTAGTTTATATAAATACGCGACAACGCGAGTATGCGATAACGAGATAAGCGTCCGCTTATCAGCGATCGTTCGTAAAATAACTGCGCTGAACGCGTCAGTTGCAAATTCATATTTGTATTGGAATGACGTCTTTTTACGCGCAACTTAAAATATGATTGTTTATTAAAAAAACACGTATTTTTATGAAAAAATGTATGAGGAATGATGCAGAGATATTTTAAAGCCCTAAGACTATTTTTTTTTGAAATTCATAAGAATAAGGCCAATAATGAGGAAACCACTGGGGTCCCTAAACGACCCCCATTAGCTGAGAAGTATTTTTATAGTCTCCGAGCCGCGAGAGTTAAATTTAATGCCCTAGTGATAAATTCGCCACTGCCTTTTTCACTTTCTGCGGTAGGTATAATAATATATTCAGGGATGGGCTGGAGGGGGCTCGCGGAGGCTCACGCGAGCCCCTTGTGAAATTTTTCTGCGTCCGGCGAGCCTCTTGTTAAAATTCTCAAATCAAATTAGTACAGGATTGCAATGTTCATTAATAGTTTCACTGCATTTTGAAATATAAAACTTGTTGCCTTTTAAAATTCCTAGTACAGTGCATTTATTTCGGGTGCATCATAATAAAAGAGGTCTTACCATTTTTTGTGTATTGTTTCACAAGGCTCAAGCAAAGATGTTTGATATTATATGGTTTCCAGATGTTGTTTTGTTTTGTTTGTCTTCGTCTTGTATATTTCCTTACATGCAGACGTTTTTCCCCTGTACCGTAATTATTGTGCACAATTTTGTGAAGGACAAACTCTAATGTTGACTATTTGATGTATTATAGCTTTCTTCTCAGAACTACGAAAATATATTATCACCGTAGATAAAAAGCAATAAAACATTTTAAACCAACTGAGAATAGAAAATTACGACTTAAGTAATTTTGGGTTTTTATGAGCTTAATAGAATAAAAAAAAAATGATAATATGCATGATTGTATTCACTTTGAATAAAATATACCTAATTTATTTTGAAGATTATTTTTAAATACACATAAAAAAATAACAACAGCTAAAATAAATTGTGTTGCTGAAATAAGTTATTTCTAGAAAAATATATGTAAATATGTACTGTGCGCTCTTGCCATAGACTATTAATTACTTTCATTACTTTTTTTTTTTAAATGGTTTGTTGTTTTATGCATTATTAATATTAATATTTACAATGAAATATTAACATTTCATTAACAAGTTAAAGTACTTTCATGCAGACTTACATTCAGAGTAATTCAAAATTTAGCATTGGATTATATTAAACTCATATAATAAACATGAAAACTCAGATTTCGTAATGCACGCATTGTTACTCTAATGCAGTGGTTCTTAACCTTTTTGAAGTCACGGTGCACTTTTTTTTAAAAGAAAAAATCGCGGGGCACCAAAATCAAACTAGTAGAAAACGAAGAAAAATATGTGTACATAAACTTTATTACAAGCTTAACAGATTATGTAACAGTTATACTGCAAAACATAATAAAATAAACGATATACATATGTATAGAACATAAAAAAAATGAACTGAAATTACTCTTAATATTAAGGGTAATTTTTTTATTTGGTAATTATTTGATGTTAAAATCAATTAAAATGAAACCTGAGCTTGTCGGCTTTAGTAGATTTCAGAAATATTAGGTCGAATATTTGCTATGGCTACCCTCAATTCTTCGTCTAGTCTAAATTAGTAAGAGTTTCTCATTTTTTAATATTTCTTATTAAACCCTGATAAACCGAGTTCACACAAATATTATGTTAAAAACTGTAACAAGACTTTCAGTGCCCTCATGCAGAGAGCTGAGTCTTCGTCTTGGACAAAAATCAAAAATTCCTCCGTAGTTACTTCAGAAAATATTATTTTTGGATTATGATCCCTTGGAATAAATTCTTGGTATAAACTTGGTGTATTAATCGTGGCAAAAAGGATTTCGTATCCAGTCATAATTTACTATTACTTATTTAAGGAAGGAAAATAATATGCAATCTTTTTTTCCAATAAAGTTCAATGTTCTGTTATATCGGAAATAAATTGTGGTGTTTTCGTTAAGTGAAGAAAGTTTTTAGTTTTTACCATTTTTTCAGCGGTGCACTTGCAACAAGCTATCGATGCACCGTGATCGGTTAAGAACCGCTGTTGTAGTGGGTCGGGGTGTAACTTTTTTTCAATCTGGAGCGCGCCCCAATACACTTTTTCTTCCAAAAGTTATCCGCTTGTTTTCAAAAAGCAATATATATTGTTTTTTAATTTCAAATTAATATTTCGTCTGACATCTGACGTTTTCATTAAGCATAAGTGTGTATTTTATCGCATGTAGTCGATTTTCCCTCGAAATTATTGGATACATTTACTGTGCAGAATTATAGTCCCGTCTACCCTTTTTTGAAAAGGAACCTTAAAACTGCTCAAGTAAAATCCATTTAAAAACACAATTATCGAGCACATAAAATTACATGTACATTTATGGATAAAAATGACAAATATCGGAGTAAAAAAAACGAAAAATGGAAATTTTAAATAACTCGAAATTGAATCTGCAAAATATTGTAACACTTTCAATTTTCATTTCAGATGATCAGAAGGGGGGGGGGGGTCAAAATAAGGAACGAAAACCGCAAATAGCTCTGAAATTGAGCGAGCCCTTTGTTAAAATATTGGCAGCCCACCGCTGTATATATATATAAATAAATATCATCCAAAAATCTTTACATAGTGTTAGTTATCTTTATCATAAATGTATTTGTAGATAACAAATATCATACTTTTATATAATGTTTCTGTTGGCTTGATTTCATTGCACACTTGAGTGGGACGCTTTCTGTCGGTAATCTTCTCCGTTGGACTCGTATTAATTTCACTGGCCGTATTCCTGTGCGCTGATTGCTGTTGCCCTAACTGAAATTGCAGAAATTAATTTGCTGCCAGCTTGTTTCCTGTCAAAAATTAATAAGCCGCTTGCCGAAGTAACAAGCCGTATCGCAGATATTAACTCAACTGTAATTCCAGAAAGCCGAGTTCGTCTTAAAGGTTTGAGTACATAATTCGTTTTTTTTTGTGTAAAACATATGACTCATCTACGAACGTCTTCAAGCTCAATGCTTCCTGACGGATTCGGATGAAGTCTTAACATAACTTCATGCATGGGAACTTTTAAAGCCCACAGTTAAAATCACGCATATTTAAATTCACGCGTTTTGTCGCGGGTTTTCAAATCATTGCGCCGAACTGAGTATTTCGACACCCAGCTCCCGGCTTCAAATCTTGTGTTAAATTCTCCATCCGAGAATAAAGTTTGAATCCTGTAATAATTTCATAAATGCAAGCTTATTGGTATGCGAGTCAAATTTCTCACTCACTGATCTATCTTTTTTTTTTTTTTTTGCATTTAGAGCAGGGATGGCAAACCTTTTTGGGTCCGAGTGCCAAAAATCCTCAAATATTATTTCTTGATTTTGTGACGTGCCCAAGCAGTAAACAATATAACATATAGGAAAAATAAAAAATGTTTTTTATTCTCAATGTTAGTTACAAGCTTAAAAATTACAATTACAACAGCAACAACATTTGAAAATAAATAAAATGGAATAAATTAAAATTTCAAAGATTATTTAAACAAAGTTTTAATTTTTTAAACTTAAGAAATATTTTTTTTAACTTGGAAATCGTTCGCGTGCCATCCAAATTCTCAAACGTGCCATAGGTTCGCCATCCCTGATTTAGAGTATGAATTATTGTGTACGTGTAACATTTTTTTATGTCGGTCATTGTACCTAGAGGAACCTCTCTAGATGACCCAATGTCGTAGAGTCAGTGTTACGGTCGATTCGAGATTATTCCGTGTTAACTTCAATTGCACTGTCTACCCTGTCGTAGAAAGACAGTACAAGCCATTAAACTCGGTAAGATTAAAAATCGTGTTTCGCGGCCACCGGAAACGAGACGCTCGAAGGTGACAATTAATAATTCTACATACGTATCGAGCAAATAATAAAAATAAAGAATTAACAGTATTTTCTTTCTAACGGTTCTTGCATAAGGAATCGGTAACAAAAGATTAGACATCAAATAAAAATATACGTTGCGAGTAATGCGTCACTGAAATAACCAAGACCCGTAATAATCAAAATAGCTCGTTATATTTCTTAAGCTATTGGACTTTTAATTTAATTTCTTTCCCCTAGGGACGTTCCATATAAACCACAGTGAAATAAATAAATAAATATTGCCTGCACCTGCATATTATAAGCACCTGCCTGAAATTTAATGTTTACATCACGAACCTCTCGTAACAAAAATACAGGCTATACAAATTAAAAAAATATTTTGCGATGTATCAAATATAAGAAATTTGTATGGAAACAAAAGGTAGGCAACGAATAAAACCTCCACGTCACAAACAACGCGTAGCGAATATAAAAAAACTATACAAATTAAAAATTAACTTGCAATGTATCAAACGTAACAAATCCAAAATAACGAAAAGAGTAGGCAACGAATAAAAATTTCACGTCACAAACAACGTGTAACAAAAATAAAGGCTAAGCAATTACAAATATTTTTCGACGTATCAAACACAGAAAATCTACAAGCATCGTGTCACCTAATTAATAATTATGTTATTCCAAATTAATTTTGGACGTATTGACACGTCATGTTTCTTAAACAGTCAACTATGGATTAAAAATTTCTTTTGAATAATACAACTCGGTATTAGTCCAAGTTAAAAATTTGTTATCGGATGTTCTCTTTAATTATCTGGATATGAGGTAATGTTCATCTTACGTACAACGCGTCACCGGGTCAATAATTACGTCATTAATTATTTTCAATCTTTCAAATTCTCAATAATAAACGGACTACGGATTAATGTTGATCTACAAGCAGCGATTCACTTAATTAATAATTATGCAATTTCGAATTATTTCTCAACGTATAAATCTAAGCGATCGAACTACGATATATTTTTTTAATTCTTTCGATATTGTTTTATCCGATTGGGATTAGTCGCGACTCTCAGCAGTATGTGATAGCAAAATAACTCGAGCGACCGTAACTATAGCAACGTGTAAAGGATAGACGGACGCCTCACGTCCACCCTATAGCCTAGTAAGGATTATAAAGAGGAAAAGCGTAAACAGTACCCCAAGTCGAAATTCGAGGTTCAACGACAGTTTGTGTACTGGTCATTGGCAAGTACGATCGAATATGATACGTAAATGTTTATAAAAGTCCCGATCAAGAAGTGATCGCGAATAGCGGCTGCAACGGACGGTAGCAAAGAATGTCAAACGATGGTCAATCTGTTGGCACAAGGCGGAGCCCGAGTGGCGGGCTGATTCCGCGGGGAAGGGAGGCTACCTTCGAGGGTAATCGCGGCACTGGTGTAGTCCAGGTGCCCAATTCTAGTACAAGCTAGAGAAGCTGTTGCTCCGTCACGTTGTAGACCGGGCTATATAGTGATACTATAGTCAGAGACCTCGGGACCGGGCAGCGGTCGATAACCTGAGTCGCGAGGGTAGAAGGTGACTGGTATCTTTGTAATTGAGTAAGTTAGTAAAGGCAGTAATAGGAGGGTCGTTTTGTTATCAAGGACGAGAGCGTAGCAATATTACCGCGAGTTACTGGAAGCTCGGTCAATACGGACTTTTGTTGTCTGTGAGGCCCGCGTGCTTTTGAAAGATAAAGCCGGCTGAGTGTGCGAAGTTCTGCACTCAGCCTTCCCTACCGTTTCTCCCGTTCGGCGCGAAAATGGATCCGTGTTGATAACCAAAACGTCTGGCCATGACGTAACTCGAGCTTGCTAGAGGTGTCGTTCAAGGGGCATGCACATTAAGGCGAGTCGATGACGTAAGGCACACGTCATCAGCTCCTCATAGGGCTGCGTCTCCGTCTATATAAAAATATAAACGCGCTTAGGTTTAGGATAGGCTTAGGATCTGCACTATGAGACGGGTCCTCGTGGGGGGAATGTTTAATGAGGAAGAATTATTACCGTAAACGATTGCGTGAGTCCTCACCGCTGGAGGTGATCTGTGAAACACGTTGTAACTTGTGTAAAGCCGATCGCCGGCAGATTCTCGCTTCGAAGCCTTGGAAGTTACGTATCTTTTATTTTTTTCTTGTTTATATAATCCTTGCAGGCATGCCCGTAGGCATCATCATTATATAGAAGAACTCTAGGGAAGGTGAGCACCGGCGGTCGGACTATTAATCCTTTCGCCTACCAAGAAATGCTCTGAATCTTTTTTAATGTTTAGACATCAGAAGTCGGTAATTTTACTTTTAACTATTGTTTAATTTAGGGAGGGCGCACACTTAAAAAGATCGGGTAGTAAGACGCCCCACCCTATCCATCTATGTGTCTGTCAAGTACAAATAATTATGTTATCAAAAAGGACCCTAGTATAGAAAGTATATTTAAGATTACATAGGGAATTTCACCATAATACTTAACTCCTCATAGGGAACTTACCGCCCTCCCCTGAAACCTAGAACTGTATACTGATCGAATCAACTTGAAATATTATGTTTTGTCATTGTATAATTTTTGTCCATATAATAACTCAATCGCTCGCCTTTTGCGAGCTAGCCAACAAATGTTTTCTAAATTGACCATGTAACCTGTTTTTTTTTTAAATCAACTCATGTGTGAGGCTGTGCCCAAAAAGCACGAATCTCTATCATGCCCATGACCGAGGAGTTTTATTTGTTTGCATTGCTACCCATTTACAAACTTTGTTCCCAGCACTGTCAGGTTATATGAATCTAGAAGATCGGGTTAAAGGGATTCTTCTCCCTCTAACTTTATCCAAAGAGACCTGGTAATGTCAATAGCTTATAATTTTTTAAATTTCGTGTTAAAAATTTTCTATTGTGCATTGTTATAAGTATATTTTTGTCATTTAGATAAAATACCCTGCTTTACCGACTGCAGTTATAATATTTTCTTTTAAATAATTCGCTAGATGTTTCTAGTATACAAAATATAAATAATTTTCATTATTACTGTTTTCCAATTGATTTAAGATTTAATTTGTTTGTAAGTTATAAAAACTTTTTTCATAAAGGCAGTTGATTATAAAGGAAGATTTTCGAAAAATGCTTTTTCTCATTGTTCAAGGTTGTATGTAGTACATATTATATTTTTTAAATAATGTGATCAATTCATTTATGCAGCTATTATTTTTTTAGGTAAATTACAGTTAACCAATTCAAAGTCTGAGATCTGGGATAGTACAGGAAAAATGTCTGAGAGTAAGTGAATTTATGATTATTATTATTATATATGATAGAACAACGGAGCTAAGAAAGGAATAGTTGTAAGCTAATCACTCTAGTTACGTCTTATGTTCTTTAAGATACGATAAGTGGGAGCGTAAATCATCACTGAGTACCAGTGGCGGTTCTAGGTACTGGGCTAAGTGGACTTAGCCTGACTTGCATTTTTCACCCAAAATGTGTAGAAAAAAAACTTTAGATGGCTGAATAAAAATGAACAGCAATTCGGCCGCTGAACAAAATAAATACATTTCTAAACGTAACTAATTCGCAAATTTAAACAATATATTTGTTTTGATTTTCCTTTGTCAATATAAGACAATTCTATGTCTACCTACAACAATATGTACTCTCGTCAAAAAGCAATAGAATACATACTTAATACAGAACAGGTAACGTGACGCCAGTCTAGCGATACTTACGTATTAATGATAATAATTAAAGGCTCGGACTATTTTGAAATTAGTCCGAGGCAAATGCTTTTTTGCAACACTCTGTTTACACTGTGGCTCAATCAAGCACGATTAGAAAACGTATGTATTTTATAAGCATTGGCCATACGGAAAAGTCATCTAATCGTCCACGACTGCGCTTCAGTATACAGCCTACAGCCATGACGTGAGACGGGCTAATTCAAACTAGCCCGAAAATAAAAAATCACTCGTATCAATCTCTGTTCGTTAAAATATAAATGTCAGAGTTCGTTGTATTGTATGAAACAAAACAGTTGAAGGAGACGAATTTGAGGTTCAAGCTTTTACTATTCTATTATTTCACACTTACGTTAGCTTTGATTTTATTATATTAAATTAATAATATATGCTTTGCAGTAGTGTCGTAGTATTTGTTAATTTGCTTGTAGGTTAATGTATAAGGTGACGTGGAAACATGCACAATTTCGTAAATAGTATACAATGCTAAACTTTTCTCTAGTCCACCCAAGATTTTAGGTCACGATCCGCCACTGCTAAATACAACTAAATATGAGTTCATGAATCAATATTGAATTATTAATTTATTAAATTGTCCATATGAGAATTCAAGCCAGAGAAAACCGTAACAAAATAATACAAATACCCAAGAGGGTTGACCATTTAATTTCAGATCGACAAATCTATATATTAATAGTCGATAAAATAATCACTTTTCACAAATCACAATTCACAATTCACAAATGTGTGCGTTCTGATGTCCTCGGGACTTTTTCTTCTTCTACGAAATATTATTGTTAGCGTACTTGAAAATTAGTTAAATAAAATATATATATATTATACTACGAAAAATGATTGTTAGCAAACTTGAACATTATTCCAAAAATTTAATAATTTACAATTTAAAAACTGCAGGGCTGTCGATTAATGCGCCGAGGTCGATTTATGCTACTATGAAAAATGATTGTTAGCAAACTTGAACATTATTCCAAAGATTTAATAATTTACGAAATTTCTGCTACTACAAAAAATAGTTGTTAGCAAACTTAAACATTATTCCAAAATTAAATGATTTACAAAATTTCTGCTACTACGAAAAATGGTTGTTAGCAAACTTAAACATTATTCCAAAAATTCAATAATTTACGAAATTTCTGTTTCTACGAAAAATAGTTGTTAGCAAACTTAAACATTATTCCAAATATTAAATAATTTAAGAAATTTCTGCTACTACGAAATAGTTGAATAAAATATATATACTACGAAAAATGATTGTTAGCAAACATAAACATTATTCCAAAAAATAAATAATTTACAATTTAAATACTACAGGGCAAGGCTGTCGATATATGCCCCGAGATATATTTATTTTATTTTTAGAATTTCTGGCTTGTTCAATAATTAGGTTTGTAATTTTCTGACTACTTAAAAATGCAACACAAATCCCCCCGTTGAGGTCAACGGGCTTACAGCTAGTATATGATAAATAGGGCTCGAGATTATGAAAGCATTACCAAAATCTGTTTAATCTGAATAAATATTCAAAAATGTTTTGATATATTGTGTATTGATTTTTGACATTGAAATAATTTTCAATGTCAGCGATGGGTTGGTTACAGCCACAGCTTATTTGGCCTTAGACGCTTAAATATTTGAATTTTCAAAGTGTCGAGGCTCAAATAAGTTCAAATTTCCGTTTTCTATTTGCCGTTTGCTAAGGGTTATCAATTTGTTACTTACCAACTTCTGCCAGTATAGTGACAAAATATTCATTGTGCGTGGTCTTCAGAGGCATTTAAAAATAAATAAATCGTACAAATCTTTGTCGGTTTCAATATGCTGTCGTACTTAAAGCATTTACTAGAGCAGGGTTTCCCAAACTTATTGTGCAATAGAACGCAAATCTGGAAATGTTACTGAAACATATATTATTTTTTGGGTTGGGTAATTCATAATTGTAAATATATTGAAAAAATATATGTTATTAAATCACTTATTATTTATTGATTACTAATTTTTTAAGCATTCTATATAAAAATATAAGTCAACAAGACTCGTGGTTAAAAATCTCCGCCTGTACTTACATATTTGGATTTATAATCACACGACTTTTTATATGATGTAGATTTTAGAAGATGCCTAAATGTGTTACAGCGTATATTACTATTCAAAATTTTCGCGAAACACCTATTTAGATCCCATGGAACACCAGTGTTCCGCGGAACATAGTTTGGGAAATCCTGCATTAGAGCAATGGTCATCCACCATTTCAGTAATATGGGCACTTGGAATGTCTTTATTGTGCCGAATGAAAGAAGAAGCAGAATTTGTTGAACTTTTTTAATCTTGAAAACAATTTCCATGTCTGCTTTAACATAAAGCATATGAACTTCCAATGGTGTTCGAGTTCATGTCAACAGAAGTTGCTCTACAACAGTATCTGCCAAACTGTTTTACTTCACGGCACACTGGTGAATAGGATTTGTACCGCAGCACACCAAATAAAAGCGCTTTATAAAAGAAAATTTACCTTTAAAAAAGAAAATGTGTCGCGTTGACTAGTATGTATGAGCGTGGCAAATAGTTGTATGAATGTGAAGATGTTAAATTTATTTAAAATTGAAGACAATTTAAACGAATAGGCATTATAAGTATTCTTCTACCGCGGTACACCTGAGACTTCTTGCGGCACACAGTTTGGCAGACACTGCTCTTCAAGAACTGCTATTAAAGTTAGCCGCCAACGTCGAAGTATTCAATACGAATGCGACTCACGGGTGAGACGATGGCGTACAGAGGGTTAAATTATTATTTAAACCTCTCTTTATTGGTGAAAGTAAGAATAGAAAGATATCACCAGAACAGGTCTAATGATAAACTAACCGCTTTTTTTAAGCCCCATTTTATGGATCAGAAAAATGGGATTAAATGTAAATTTTGCAGACGTTGAAATCAATTGCAAAGTCATTTGTATATAAGTATGGACACTGTAACCAGTGTTACCGAATAAGGTAAACACCCAAGAGCATTCAATACTCAACTAAAAAATAAATTATATTTGTCTAGGCTTTTCATGGATTCCAACCAATTCCCAGGAATCCATTAATCTCGAGTATAAGGGGGTTGTCGGTGGATATGAGGCTGATAAGACTCCAATCTATGTTGGAAGAGCTTGGCATGAAGGAGGCTTGATACCCGGTAAAGTCATTCCTAGACACAATGCCGCCTACATAAGTACCCATGGCAAGGAAATTAAAGTGTATGATTTCGAGGTACAGTTTTATTTTATTAATTTATTTGGTAATATCTAAGAGCTGTTAATAAATGTCATCGAAAATTTAAGGTATTCTTTGAACCCTCCTCCAACCATTGCCAGTGTTCAATAAAAAATACGTCAGTTTCCCGTCTAAATTGCTACAATGTTTTTCAACCATGTGTACTCCAGCTTATTTTTACAGATGTTTTCTACAACAGGTTTTAACAGATGCTTGTTGTTCCGAAATGAATAGAAAAATGAGGATACAACAAAACTAGTGATTACCACAAGGTTTCTTATCGGGGTGCCACGGGTAATTTTCCGAAATCCGTAAATTTTTGTCTTTTAGAAATTGGAATGCATGAGAAGAAATTTTCATTTTGGAAAATCCGTATTATGCATTTGAAATTCTTGGAAGAACTAAAATAAATAAATAAAAAAATGCATCTCAGTGTAAATTTTGGGAAAACCGCTAATTCCTAGGATTATTGATTTGAAATTTCTTATAATACTCAATAGTACAAAACAGGTATTGGGACCATAGAGAAATAAAGACACTCAAAAAGACCACTGGCCCAAAAGGGTTAGAAATACTGGGTTAGCATATTGCTTTTGTTAATTTTTTTGGAACCATGCCATCGAGCAGAAATTCGTAAGCTGACGGAAAAATCAACTTGTGAGTACCGCAACGGAATTTAACAATGTGCACCACTCGATTATGGATCTGGCATCAAATAACGCAAACTCTCTCGGGTCCGTGGTGAAGTGGTCAATGACGTTGGCTTCCGTAACAGAACTTCACAGTTTCAAATCCCAGTTGAAACAGCATTTTTCCAATCGATTTATCAATTTCTGTTCAAGGACATGGGTTTTTGTAACGTCTGAAAACTCCTTCCCACCCATTCAATCTTAAAATAACGGGGCGTGGCAAAGTCGATTAGCCTATTTTTTTCTATCCCTACTAAGGAATCTAATCCTGTACAGTTTTCGATACATTTTAATCCCAGGATTAGAAGACATAATCCCGAAACTTTCGGGATTGATTTTCTTATAAAACAAACGTGTTGGTTTTCAAGCCGAGCGGCAGTTTACATTCTTTGCGATAAGATTTACCGGAGACAACAACGTAATTGGATGCCTAATATATAAAATTTCTTCATCGCATTTATTTTACAAGTAATTACAGTAATAATTTTTCGGTACCTTTGTTTTCTACATCTTCTTAATGAATGTTATCAGATATAAACCGCAGTGTTTGTTTTGCGTGATTTAATGTTTATTTCTTTCATCAATTATGTAACACGTGTCAACTAAAACCTATTTCGGTTAGCCTTCTATATGAACAGTGATAAATATCAAAGGCGCACACGCCGACTTTATGCTACCAAAGTCATCAATAACCGCATAACATTTAATATATTGCCTAAAAGTTTTTTCGACTAATATTATTGCAAGAGTCAAAAATCAATTCTCACTTATTATTTTCACTTTAAAAAACGATCTTTCTACAAAAGCACTTGTCACCGGATATGATAGATATACAAATGTATTTTGTTAGTTTTTTGCACAATGAAACCGTAGACTAAATGGCGAAACAATTGATGCTCTGTTATTAACTTCGGGCATATTTTAAAATAATACTAAAATTACTTATTGTTCTCATAGATACTCTTGCATTCTGAAGTAGGTAGATACTTTTTTCAGCCATCAACATTAATTATTTTAAGTTTTATTGTGTATTTTTACATAATGTATGCATATTATGTTCGTTTAATAATTATGGTGCATATTTTTTTACGAGTGTAAAATCACTCATTCACCTGTACATCGCGAATAACTGTCATTTGAGCATTTGTCTTGTGTGCGTATGTCTAATCACGGCGTCAGAAAAACTTAAATGATTAAAACAACAACATTTTTTTCAACATTGATTTATTACCATAAATCTTTTTATTGATCATGTAAATAACATATTGTATTTTATTATTCCAGATGTACTGCCAATCAGGGCCCAGAGTACGGTGGATAGCAGCGTTCGATGGTCATATTGCTAGTGGGGCTGTTGAAGCTGGCAAAACTAAGTCTGGAGAGACCTTGTACGTGGGAAGAGTGCTCCATAGTGGATCTTTTGTACCCGGAAAAGTAACAGAATTTAATTAATTTAAATACCATCATCAAGTAATTACAGTATGAGAGAGATTTGATTCAATATACCCAGTGCCGGCGCGATGCAATTTGACGCCCTGGGCGAAGTTTATTAGTACGCCCCATTTTTTTAAATAATAAAAAACCGTCCGGGATCGTTAGAAATATTCTATTTTTTCTATCCATCCATGTCCGCTCCCAATCCCCTCCTAATGGAGTTATCTCAACATTTTTTTTTTCTACGAGAACCGTTTGTTATTAAGTTGCTCAACCTTTATCTTTCAAAGAGAGTTGTACTGATATAAAAATGCGGCTAGGACAAGACTAGTGGTTAACTAATCGCTCTCGCTATGCCCGGTTATCAAAGGATAGGAAATGTGGGAGGGAATTGTTAGATATCACAAACACCCATGCCTTCGAACAGAAATCTAAATATCGATCGAAAAAATACTGTTCGTACTGGGACTCGAACCCGTGAGATCCGGCACGGAAGCCCATAACGCTAACCGCTACGCCATAAGGACCAGACAAATATAATTGATACTTACTAATAAAATAATTGTATCCTTTCCTAAAAGTTTTAATTAGATTGAATATTATAAAATGCGCACACAAACACAAGAGAAATATAATAAGATAAATATATACCCTATATTTTTTTCAAAAAAATAATTATTAGCAGTTTTTATAAAAAAGTAAACAATTTAAGCAAAAAAAAATATAATCACAATAAAAAATAAACACAAAAATGTACATTGATTTTTAATTGGCTATACATATACAAAAATAATAAAATATATATTATTAATTTTCACTATCAAGTTTCATAACAGTATGAAAATATAAAAACCAACTCCACAGTTAAAATTATATGTTCTGGTTGATTAAACAAAAGTAACGCCACAATTAATTTCTACAAAACTTGGAATTTAATCACGACCTTATACCAAGTGCTACAACGACTGTAGAAAGACTGATTTATTTAACAAGTACATTGCGTCAAAATATCGCATACTTATAAGAAAATAAAACTGTGTTAAATATTAAAAACTATTGATACATTGTATCTGTGATATATTGCTTGAAATGTCAATTAATTAAAATACATGTGTGCGCCACGTGGTCTCGCATTGTTCATCATGTCAGGATATTAAAATAATTGCACCCTTAGACCTAAACAGAAAACGACCTTAAGGCATATTCACACTCGATCATATTTACGCATTTGTCTACATTTTATTTTCAACAATATTTGACCATTTTTAGGTAGATTGCTCGTTGTTGCAAATGATAGTAAAAATTCGTTATCATACCTATCAAAATCCGATTCTAAGTCACTATCAATTCTATAGCCACATACAACATTTTCAAATTCACTACCATCACTCTCATACAATTGATCATCCTCTTCTTCTATTCTTTTCCTTATCGAATTATTATTGTAATTATTGAATTAATTACAGAGGAAAAAAACGAATAGCCCAATCACTAAAATAAAGGAAACACAAATGCTCTAAAACGTTGAATGGTGCTAATAATTCGTAAAAGTTTGATGTTTTACGGAATCGTAAAATACTAGCCACACTGAGGAAACAGTCAAGAAAAAAGTTATAAAAATACGCTTCACACAAAATAATATTTAAATGTCTTGTTTATTTATCTTACTTATTTAAACACTTTTTTACGCATACACAATAATTTCTTAATATGCGTATTCTAATTACACTAGTGTAAACAACCCTTGAGTTTTAAAGGAGCGTCTCGAATCGACGGGATGCTTCAATTTTGTCATTTTTCAGTCACAGGCAGATCGGTTAGAAAAAAATATGAGGGCTTCCATTTCTTGGAAAGGTGCAGAAAGTTCGCCACGTGCACTTATGGTTTAGTTTTCAAAATAATACAATAATATTTACAACAGTATATCGTTGGCATGTTTATTGATTAAAGCCCATAGCTATGATAAATTGAAAGGATATTTTTGCAGCAACAAAAATTTATAAATTTGCAATGATAAAATAAAAACATAAATGTATATTATATATAGAAAGATTAAAAACGTACGCTAAAACTTTTATCTTCCATCCGGACAGTCCGACTACCAGGAACGGTCGCAGTCGTGACAAAAACGGTTGATTGGAGACAAAAAGAACCGAAACATGTATACAAATACAACGAAAATGTTAAGAAACTGTCAATGTTGCTAATGGTTCCGTATTTTTCTTGTTTGAGAATAGCTTACGATACATAACTACAAAGAACAGATACAGACATCAAAATAAAATAAAACGTTTTGTATAAAATTAATAAAATATGTTAATTACTTTTAATACTCCATTTTTGCGCCCCCTTATGATTTGCGCCGTAGGCGGTTGCCTATTTCGCCTGTATGGTGGCGCCGGCCTTGAATATACCGCACTAACAAAAGTGTCATTGCAGACGCCGGAGAGATAATATGTCATGATGTCAGTCCTTAGCTTGTCATCAGGGACACAATGATTGAAATTAGACAGGGATGAGACATATGAAAGAATTTCACTATGTTCGGTGATTAGTTCAAATATTAAGCAGGCATTTTACTTTGGTTAATATTTACTTTGTTACCAAACTAAACACCTCCCAGTATATGTAACCAGTGTTCAAAAATCAAATGAATAGCTATTTTCCGACCATATAATGATTTGAGTGTTTATTTAAAAAAATATATCAGAAGTGAAATTTGCAGGCCAGATTTTGTACAATTATTGAGGATAAATAAATATATTTAAATAATACGTAAAAACCTGTAGTGTCTTCATTTTAACGAACAAGAATTATGTATTGCTATCGGTGTTTCATATGAAATTCGATTTGATAAATTTGTTATTCCACTGAATGCGCTACAAATGCTTTCTTTTTTAATAAATAATATGGTACTTTCGTTTTAAACGGTATCACACGTATTTAATTATATCGTCACGCATTCCATTACCGAATGGAGTCTTAACTTAACACAAAGGTATAAAGAGCACGCTAGAGATGGCCGGTGATATTTTCATATTTTCACGTCTTTCGTTGTTAATAATTGTTGAAATTATTTATTAAATTCTCACGTTCCAATTGCAATTTGATAAATTAAGTTTAATATTTAACACTGTTTGCATTTATCAAGTGAACGTATAATATGAAGGTATTATTTGCAAACCCAGCATGTCCAAAGTTGTCGAAACATGAACCGTGAATGTAATTTAGTAGATAAAAATATTTTTTTAAGTAGTTTTAGGAATCAGCACCAAAAATGGCTTTACAACATCCAAAATCACATTCCAATGTAAGAATTAAAAAACTTTTAAAATGAACATTGTTTTTCAAAAAGAAATTCAAGTTTCATATTTTTTAACCATTTTGGAATAAGCCGTGTTTGCAAGTATGCAATACCCTCATATATGAGTATCAGTAAGATAACAAACGTATGTAAACATACTGTGTTTACATACTGTTGAATTTTCAATATTAAACACACACACACACATGTATGAATGATGTTTCTTTTCAAAATATAATCAAAAGTATCGACCCTATTACAATGCAGCAGAATTTTATATATATTTTCCGATTGGTGGAACTGACATCGTATAAATTTTAAATTTTTGATTTACAATTTATTCTATAGTGCAACCAATTATGTACTACTGATGTAATTCAATTCGATAGTATAAATATTTTAGATTTCTATCTAAACGAGAGTGAGATCATTTTTTTTAAAGATATTGTTCGCATTTTAAATGAACGCTAAATTTATTAAATTATGAAATTCACATCTCTAGCAAAACTGTTTGACGGAATTGGCATTGTACGCATTTATGAGGGATTTTTTGTTTGCGGGGAAGTGAGGCGTTTTTTAGGAAGCAAAATGCACTCCGTTCAAATAGAGTATGCACTTTTTGATGTACGTCTATTGCGAGTGTACCATAAATATTTACAGACTCATCATGATTCAGACTTAAGTAAAGTTATTTATATAAGTTGTATTGTAAATAAATAACCTTTAGTTAGTTAGCTAGTAGACAGTTAGTCTGAAAATGTTTTCAAAAGAGGCGGAATAGTTGTCACAATTATTTGTAACACTATCAGTGGAATAATAAAGCATGATTTTTTATTATGTATTTAAAGTAAATTTCCACAAAGTTATCCGTCGAATCCACCAAAAGTATTATGTGTTAGTTGAAATGAATAAAGAATGAATACAATTACTAATTTAATTTTCATTTTCACCGGAGATGCGAAGAACTTATCAAGAATATCCCAAATAATAATTGTCACTTTTTTTCAGATCCATCCAAGCCAAAAGGCCTGTTATATTTCATATGCCGGTAAAGAAAAAAAAGAATCTAAATATGAAGTGATGACAGTGGTGGATTCATAAATATGATCACTTTCTCTATCCAGCCTGAAACCACGACTAACAAACTCACATCACAGATGTCCAGATTATACTTTTCCAATTATTTTTCTAAATTAAGAAATCATCAATTAAATATTATATAATGTTACAATTGAATCAATGATATGTCAATATGAACTATTTTATTGTTTAATTTGTATTTTTTTGTAAGGTGTATAATTATAAATAAAATAAAATTGAAATAACACAGTGAGTTATCTATTTCAATGTCTCCCCTCAAATTCATAGACAATTTAAAAAATGTACCCAAACACTTTTTATAAGATATTGGCAGTGGTGTATTGGGGCAGGGACGCGTGGGCGCGTGGGCTCGGTGCTCCCACTCCTTTACTAGAGGATTTGAAAATTTTGCAATACAGTGGAACCTCGATCAACCGTTCTCGCATAATACGTTTTCCCGGCTGGACCGTTTATTTTTTATAGTCCCGTCAAACTCCCATAAGAACAATGTTAAATAATCCCGCATTGACCGTTCCCCGATTTACCGATTTCCTCGATAAACCGTCTAAATATTTTGGTCCCGTCACAAATATTATCCTGATTGACCGTTTTTATTGCATATTTCTCCATATTTCAGCAAGTAAGTTTGACAGCCGAGTGCAGGTGTTATGTCTAGACACGTTGGAATGCACTGTACATGTTAGACCCATTGGACGCTTGTGCTATTTTTTTTGGGTTGAAATCCACCACACGCGTATTATTGTTTATGATGCAAATGTAGAATTGTTAAAATTCATGATAATAATAATTCCTGTACATACAAACTTTTTGGTCGCGTAGCTGGATTTGTACAAGTCAGTTGCGTTCAATATTGTCTCACATCTCGTATAATTTTTTTTTTACAAATTGAAACTAAAATGCCGCCACCCATAAAGAAAACTATAACTCAGCTGAGAAGAAGAAGGAAAATCGCTGAAACCTCGATGTTTTAAGAATATAAAAACACTTCCCGTAAAATACCACGCCAACAAGAAGGCATGGATGAACAACGATATTTTTTTGGCTTTCTTGAGGAATGTAGATTCCTAAATTAGTGCTCAGGGGCGTAAAATACTACTAATAGAAAATTGTGCCGCCCATCCTCGAGATACTTCATTTCTTAAGAACATCAATGTAGTTTATTACCCTCCAAATTGTACCAGTGCTTTACAGTGAGCTAGCTACCTGTGGCGTTGAAACAATCGAGTCATTATGTGATGCAACTAATGACAGCAGTGAAGAAGAAGATGGCGAAGACCATAATACCGAACCTATTCCGACATTTACACAAGCATTATTGGCCTTCGAAAAAATAAAATTATTTTTCTATTCCAAAGAAATCGATGAATCGATGAATCAATGAAAAGTACGCGAGTTTGAGGCGTCTTTGTTCCGATTAAAGTGCCAAACAACAAAGAAACAAACTAGCATAAAGGACAGTATGTACAAGTAACTAATAAATAAATGTTTTTTTAAGATTTTACTTGTTTATTATTATTTGAAGCTTTCCCGCATTCACCGTTTCCCGCAATTACCGTTTTTTTTCCAGGATCCCTTGGAAAACGTAAAATCGAGGTTTCACTGTAAATGTTTTTTTTTACTTAAATACAATAAAATACAGTTCAGTGATCAAAGGTCTGCCTTCAAAATAATGATGTTTTGAAAAATAAAGTACAGTGGTGAAGTGGTGAATAAATAGGTTCCAGGTCAGTCATTGACTTCCTAGTTTCTTTTTATATCCATCTGAAGTTAAAAAAAAACCACAAGTTTTAACAATTAATCAATAAAAAAACGATTTTGAATGTATGTATGTACTTGAAAATTAAGTTACAATTCAAAAAGGTGGCAGGACCCCTTCCTCATTTATTTGCTATGGTTTTAAAAAACATCTGTACTCTTCAGATATAAACTTAATATAATATATTAACTGAGATGAATATTTTTTTTAAAAAATTCATAGATGTCACTGCAATTCTAAAAAGTGTGCATAGTATCAAATTTCAGATTTATTTAAAATTTAATAGATGGCATTGTAAAACGAGATACACTACAGTGGAACCTCTCATAACGAGTTTATTAGTAAAAATACAATATTCCTTTGTACTTCATTCCACTTTATTTAATATGTCAGGACCGGTTTCGCTCATTACGAGCATCGTCAACTGATAAGAAATATCATTTAACAATGCTATTTATACAAAAATGAACAGTTATAAACAACAATTGGCATTGAAAAGAAATTACCAATTACATTAAAAGTGATTCTAAAATAACACAAAATTAAAATGTTTAACAAATCTAACATATAATTAAAAAGTCATCTCAGATTAATAAATTTAGAATGGGGATTGAAAGTAATTACAAACATAATTAAAATTTGGAGTTAAGTGATAAAATGCTACATTAATAAAGTGAATAAGCTTAATTATCCTTAATTAAAGTATCCTGTTTTACCCTGCTTCCAAGTAGTTGGTGAGTGTACATACTTGAACAAAATCGACAGCCAGGAAGATTCTAAAAGAGATTTTTTTTTCAAATACCATATCAATTCTAACAAAATATATATATATATTTTAAATTATATAAAATAATAGTTAACAAGGGCTAATGCAATGGATAAAGTAACGGGGAACTAGTAAAAAATATTTGATCATTCAAAAGATCTGAATCAGGTAAAAAATTGAATCTTATTGATTTCTAGGATTTCCTGTTTGTCTAGTTTGACAGACTTGTTATTTAAATCCTAGAAATCAATAGATTTTACTACGAAAAATGATTGTTGGCAAACTTAAACATTATTCCAAAAATTAAATAATTTACGAGGTCTATTTCTGCTTCTACGAAAAATAGTTGTAAGCAAACTTAAACATTATTCCAAAAATTAAGTAATTTACGAGGTCTATTTCTGCTTCTACGAAAAATAGTTGTAAGCAAACTTAAACATTATTCCAAAAATTAAGTAATTTACAATTTAAATACTGCAGGGCTGTCGATATATGTCCCAAGGTATATTTCTTCTTCTACGAAATATATTTGTTAACAAACTTAAACGTTTCAATTATTCTAAAAATGATATTATATACAATTTAAATACTGCAGGGCAGGGCTTTCGATATATGCCCCGAGATATATTTCTTTTGCTTTTATAATTTCTGGCTTATTCAATAAATACGTTTGTAATTTATTTTTCACGCCAGTAAATTTTCTGACTACTTAAAAATGCAACGTTGAGGTCAACGGGCTTACAGCTAGTAACATATTATTCGGTATCACTACAAAACATATTTTTTGAAATTGTCGAGAGATAAACTCATTTAATTGGTAATAAATGTCCAATTAAAGTTGATAAAAATAAAGAACGGATGCAAATATTATTGTATATCATTTTGAAATAAGTTGGTTATAAATTTATTGGAAGAAAATAAGAGTTCGCTGTTTAGGCACGCCACTGGCTCCCTGCTTATAATATACAGTTAACTTTTAGTGGAATAGTATAATAAGAAATGCATTTATCAACTGGGATGTTTTTAAAATTATTTTTAACTATATTTTATCATTAACTAATATTTTGACTAGGGGCGCGGCAAAAAAATCTGATATTTTAAGGGCGCCAGAAACCGAAAAAGTCTGGGAACCCCTGAGATACATAAATGCTTGTAAATGAGTCACTTAACATTTTTTGGGGGTCACTGTAGAGTAGACAGTTTCACTCACACCTTAACCATGTCGGATTTTGAATATCCCTGACCTATCTGATCGCTAAAAACTAAGGTAATAGCTCTTTCCTCTCGACTACAGAAATAAACTGTTGCGCTCAAAAAACAGCACATTTTGTAACGTTAGCATTTTTGCTGGTAAAACTTTTTGCCTAACTACAAACTTCTACCAAATTCGATCCACACGAAACCTTCAAGTTTCGTTTACATGACATCTTATAAACGTGTTATATAACATCAATGTCTAGTGTATTTAAAGAATGTCAAATTAAAATTAGGAAAATCTTGACTAGAGTGGTTATTGCCGTTTAGCTTTTGCTTGTATAGAGAGCTTTTCTTTCGAAAAAGCTTCAGCCTGAGGAGCCTACTGACAGCACCTTGATCGATCACCAGCCATTTACACAACAAAAACATTCTGACCGAGTGTAATCCAACGGTTCCAAACATGCCCCCTCACAATCCCCTTACTTAACACACCAAAAACCAGCCTCGAAAGAGAAATTTTATTTATTGGATTTTTTTAGGTTTCTCAAGATAATATTCAAAAGTATTATGTGAAGTTACTACTATTGCATGCGTTAAAAATACAGGTGAGTATTTTTTATTCGAATTTGTCAAAATTTGGTGTCGGTGTTTGCTTTAGGTCACCTCATGTATTGGTGTTTTATTTATGGAGTTTTTTTTTAGTATTTAATTGTTTTCTATTATTTATTTATACACCACAGTTTATTACAAATGCAATAAATAAAAAATGCCAATTTGCATTTCTACTGAGAGACTGCCCAATAATGACTGCATTATAAATAATAATATATTATAACAAAGGTGACTGAAAAGTATTCTTTTTATTAAAATAGAGTTATTTATTTGCAATTCGTTATGATCAATACAGTGGCGGATTAAACACAAGGGAAGTCTCAGGCGCAATCAAATTTGGAGGCTATGTTTTTCGAATAACATACAAATTTCAGATAAAATATTAAAAATTTGGACAAAAAGGATATATAAAACTTTTTTCAGGCCCCTAAGATTCGGAGGCCTCAAGCGAGCGCCTCATTCGCTTATACTGCTTATAGGATAATCCGCCACTGGATCAAATTAAAATATTTGTGTATATTATCTATGTACCTATATCGGTCATTCTTATACCAATACTTCGCACCCCCCAACATTGTCGAAAATTAGTTTTTTTATGTTTCACAATGAAAAAATACAAATCTCAAAAATGATTTTATCCATTTCGCGACCTGAGTACTAAGGTTATATGTGAAAAATGTTAATGAAACAGAAGTAACAATGCGGCAGTCTTCCAAGTACCATTGTTAATATACATTGCTAATTTTTTTTCGTCAAAATTGTTCACATAGAACCTTGTAGTACTCGGGTCGCGATTTGTTATCCAACTTGAAGCAATACGATCAATTAACTTTATTAATGTAATATCTCTTAAACCACATGGTATCATGGTTTTTGTATAAAATTACATTATGTTAATGTATGTACCATTCGTCGCCTGTGTGGTCGAGTGGTCAACGTCGTTGGCTTCGATTACGGAGGTCACGGGTTCGAATCCCAGTACGGAAAGTTTTATAAATTGATTTTTCAATCGATTTATGAATTTCTGTTCCAAGGCATGGATGTATGTGATGTCTTAATCCCCCCTCCCACCCATCCTACCCTATGATCGGGGCGTATCGAGAGCGATTAGCTTACCACTAGTCCTGTCCTTAGCCCTATCCTTCTATTCATACTCTCTTTAGAAAAAGAGAGATTGAGCAACTGAGTAACAAGCAGTTCTCGTAGAAATACTTCTGTTGAGATAAACTCCATTAGAAGTGCATATGCTCCATATTGGGAGCGGACATAGTAAAAAAAAAAATGTACCATTTATATTTTATTCGCCTGCAGAATTTGTGTCGTGTGGAATACGAGACGTTGCGATATATACTAACCATGTCCGCTCCTAGTGTAGAGCATATTGTGCTCCTAATGTAGCTTATATCGATAAAAGGTTGTTATTCTTATATAATACTATAAATCCTAAACTTTATATTATATATAAAAAATATCTATATATTACATATGAAAAAGGCACCACTCCGACTACTATTTAAAAAGATATTTTTTTATTTAACTTTTCTGGTTCTAAGCTCAAGAAATGCGACCCCAATACCCACATTTTCTTAAATATCTATTTTAATATGGGTGATACAATGTTTATAATTAAGGTATTCTTATATCATAGTTTTTTGGACTATTTGTAGTTTATATAAATACGCAATAACGCGATAATGCGATAACGAGATAAGCGCTCGCTTATCAGCGATCGTTCGTAAGATAGCTGGGCTGAACGCGTCAGTTGCAAATTCATATTTGTACTGGGATGACGTCTTTTTTACGCGCAACTTAAAATATGATTATTTATTAAAAAACCACGGATTTTTATAAAAAAAATGTATGAGGAATGATGCAGAGAGATATTTTAAAGCCCTTAGACTATTTTTTTTTTGAAATTCATAAGAATAAGGCCAATAATGAGGAAACCACTGGGGTCCCTAAACGACCCCCATCGGCAGAGAAGTATTTTTCTAGTCTCCGAGCCGCGAGAGTTAACAAATGTTTTTTCGTATTCGTTAATTAATATCATAATATCATAATAATGTGTAAAAGATTCTGAGTTGCCCATTTTTTACGGTTCCAAGTCTAAAGACTTAGTTTTGATCTTTCCGCCTTGGATATGTATGTTTAATCATTTACATTTACAATTTTTGATCAACTATACAAAAATCACACGTCAAGATAAAAAAAAAAAATATTTCGCTTTGAATGTTTGTCAATTTAAGATAAATTCTAAAGAGAAAGTTATATTCGTATAAAAAAATATTAAGTAGACTTTTGGGCAGTCTTTATCTATTTGCAAAAAAAAATGAAAGCAATACGACATTTTATTAAGCGGTCAATAAAAATAAATATTATAATTGAATTTAAAACATACGTATGAATGAGTATTGCGGTTAAGCTGACCACAAAAATGAATGATAAGCGTTTCAAATAATACCACAAATTAAATTAAATTAACAATAAGTGGTCTATCTGCACCACCCAGTGTTTTGATGACGTATGTACAAACTAAATTGCGGTTTTCATTTGAACATCTTCTTGATGAAATTTTGTTTAAACTATTGCTATTCGATTACTTTGTCAATCTTAATTATTATCTTATATGAGTCATATAGTCAATAAATTCACATTTTGTAGTTGTTATCTAAACCATAGTTTCTCAACCTTTTTGAGCCCGTTGCCTCCATACCCGTTTTTAGCTCTCCAGGAATTCCAATTTAAATAAAAACCCGGAATTACCAAAAATGTGGCAAAATGTGTTGATTCGTGGACAACATTACGAATCAACACACTTTTTTTAAAACCCAATTCTTAACTAAAGTGTGAAGTCAATGTACGATAGAACAGTAGAAATGAGTAATATCGACCACTTAAAATATAGCCGAGGTAGCGTCTTTAGACATGGCTTTCACAAAACGTTAATATGATAAATCTGTCAAAAATTGGTCGTTGATGTGTTAGTAATGTGTATAATAGGAGATGGGCAAAAACAACAATATTTACTCTTATTCCAGCAATAGATAGGCTTCGTCTGAAAATGTGTAGCAAGTAGCAACACTAGCGACCAAACGTGCAGCGATATAATTATATATATATAATTTCATAAAAAAGGAACGTGATAAAAGACAATAAACAACCTTAGTTAATTTAAGATTTCGACTGAAGATAGTTGGTGGAGTTTTAATATTAAATTTGAATCGTTCAAATTATCTACACTCACACAAGTTTTGTTACTAACGACCCGGGTTTCGCTTTTCGGCATCTTCAGGCGTTTAAGTGTACGGATAAACTTTAATTGACGTTTAGTAAAGAGTTCAGTCAATCTTGATAACAGATTCAACTTCAAATATTTAATATTTGTTAGTATCTGTCTCATGTGAAATCGGCTAATAAATACTAGTTTTTTAATACATAAATAAACGTGCTCAAATTTAATTTTCATATTCAATTCAATTTAATTTTTATAATTACGTATACAGTGACGTTTCTAGGCTATGTGCCGCCCCCCAGCACAGTTTAAAAGAGCGCTCTTTCTTTTTTAAAATTACATTACATGTGAATCTCTTAAGCCCATAAGAGTGTAATGGTCATTTTTTTCATTATTTCTACTTTTTCTGGGAATACACATACAAATATAAAGATTCAAATTCGTATCCAAAAAAGTTCCCCGCACCCATTACTTTTCCTTAGAGTTGTCCCAAAGTGCTTTTATGAATCGGTCCATTTTCGGTCGCCTTTATTGATTTACGTCAAAGCTGTCTCTTATAGTATCGCCGTCGACAAATGTCACATTGAAAGAATATTTGTGCGATAAAGTTAAGTACTCACCATCGGTCATCATATTATTACCATTGAACAAATATTTTTTGCCATTTTTTTAATTAAAAACATTGAGGCATCATATTTACCAACAAACTTTGTGTGTTGAAAAATAATCTGTGATCATTTGCCGCTCCCTAGGACCTGCCGCCCCTAGCAACTGCTTATTTGCTTATGTACAAGGGAGGTCTCTGTATGTATATTGCCTCTCCACTAAAAAATGACAGTTAAAACCACAAAACTATCAAGCTTAATAATATCTATTGTTTTAGTTGTTTAGGATTTTTTTTTATATTGGTAGTAGACAGGGCTTTTTTTACCCTGTAACGCGGCGGAACGGCGTTCCGGCACCTTTTTTTCTCGAAATTTTAATAAATGTTTAATTTTATTTTTTCTATTTTAAAATATGTATATTTTGTTTTATTTTCTATGCATTATATGAAAAGCCGTCATTAATTCTATCAAAATAATATTCGAATATATAATAAATAATATACCTTCTTAGAAAATGCTCGAAAAATGTGCGTTCCGGCACCTTTTTTTTCAAAAAAAAGCACTGGTAGTAGATATTAAACAATATATGTACAGGCTGATGACGGATTATATGAATATTATTATGTATTGTTATGCTCTCAATTGTTCGCGATGCTTCAGGCATTTTGCCATGTGTTGGTTCTTGATCTACATAATACAATAATGTAATTTAATACAATATTTCTTCGCAAAAAAGAACAATTATATTAAATGCTGTCCATGTGCGCGTACAATGATTAATATGTTCATATTGCAAGCAATAATTAATGAACTATTGCGAAATTTGCTTTCAGCCATTTTTATTCGAAACTCAAGTCAGTATGATGATGTAATCTGTAAAATTCATGAGTAACAACAAAAAAACCATTCGATCATTGAAGTCCATATGAAAAAATACACATGTTAAATCAACTGTGATTTAAGGATATAAAAAATCTTGAACTATAATACTAATAAATATCATGAAAGAATTAACAATAAGTTGGCAAACCGTACCCAAATTTTAACATTAACAATACAATATTTGAGAAGAAACCACAAAGTTGTATAACAGTTAATGAAACCACTATACGATTTTCTACTACAAAGCAGGGTTTCCCAAACTTATGGTGCAATGGAACACTTCACAAATCTGGAAATGTTACCGGATCACAGCTTATTTTTTAGGTCGGGTATTCATTCAACTCATAAATTAATAAAAATAATAAAAGATTTTTATTATAATGCCATTCCACCAAGTATTGACAGTGAACACCTTAAAAGTGATCATAAATTAATATTAAAAGTGTTCTTTATATATTTCAATAAACCACTTCTTATTTGTTAAGTAATTATTTTAAAAACATTTTACAAAAAAAATATAAGAGAACAAAGTTCGTAGTGATTCAAAATCTCCGCATGTACCTAGATATTTGACTTTCCCGCGGAACATAGTTTGGGAAGCCCTGCCATAAAGGGTGTATAAAGTTCTAAGCAATGCAATGTTGTGTGTAAAATAGTTGGAGGCTATATAAAATGTAAAATCACTAAACCAATAAAATATTTATTATTTTTGGAGAGTAATGCAAACAAAAACTAAAATAACCTCTCGAGATTAAAAGGAAAATGTTTTTGTACTTCCCTGGTTTTTGTAATTCCCCTTTTGTATGAAATGATTGAACTCGATTGTGCTTAAAGAATTAATACGAATAAGAGAGTGATTAGTTATTAATTGTAAATTTAGTACCTTTCCATTCGCAATAATCATTAACAAACAGTTTCAAACCTCTCGTGTACCCAACGTCAGTAGCGAATAGCGACCATTGTTGCTGAATTTGCCTCAAAAATTCGGTGTTAGTACATTGAACAAAACACAATAAATAACTTTGGAGGTGGACATGTGATGACTGACTATTTGCTTAATCGAAATATTTATGATCATTGATCATAACAATTAATTAGCTGGCTTAATGATCGTGTTTATTTAGTGTCCAATTTCTAATAGAAATTTATATCCGAGTGTCTTTCTCGCCTGGCAAGAAATTTAGTCGTTGGTGTTATGAGCCGTTAAAGCATCATCGAAAATTGATATCTAATTATAAATGAGACGTAACCAGTTATAGCTTAAAAAAAGGCTTAACATAATTAATCATTCTCATCATTAAAAATCACTCAAAATAATATATTGCAATATACAGATGCATATAAACAGGTAAAATATTGCCGATTGTATAATGTTGTGTATTGTTTCAAATGAAAAGGAAATTAAATGTCATTACAGCTGACGCCAATTTGCCATGCACTTACATAATACACATAAGTCGAAAAAATAAAACTTCACTAACAGTTCACCAACAGATTTTGTGAGGAATTCGGAGATAAGGGAATTCTACAACACGTCAGTGGTTATGGAGAGACGTTGGAACTGGCTGGTTCACGTGCTGCGGATGCCTCCGGAAAACCTCAATCCTCCCTGCCTCTTCTTTCGATCGGTAGGATTCCGGTGCCCTGGACGTTTGTCGGGTACTATCCATAGGATGTACTCGGCGGAACTGAGGGATGCTGGCATGTCATGGGAAGAAGCAAAGCAATTGAAGGGAGACAGGGAAACATAGAGGTGCCGCGTGGCGGTCGTATTCTCCACATAGAGAGCGAATATGGTCAAAGAAGAAGAAAGACAGTACAAAAATATTGATGCTGAATATGTCTACTTCTCTAAGTAATGCATTGATCAGCCGGAAAACCCTCGAAACTGGTGTTTCAACTGGTGGAACAAGTTTTAAGAAAAAAAAATGTTTGGTTATGGTTTCGGCCACGTAGAAACAAATTGGAAGCATGTATGTTTCTAGTCTTGAGAAGGTCTGGATTGGTAACTCGGCCCAGATAATTTAAAGAAGTTTAACACATAATTCCGATTGATGAACTCTCAGTGCCTTAAAATGACCTTATTCAGTTTAATCGGTATACGTATTATACATTTCAAAATATATAATAGATATGCAATTTACCGTAAACTTTTCAATGTAAATGGTCAAAAATGTTCTGTTGTGTATACTGAAGGTCTCCTAGATAATATATAGGCCAGAAATTGCAGTTATTTACTGATTTGATCTGAGACTATTGTTTTCTCTTAAATTAGCAAGGGGCTCGCGTGAGACCCTCGGAGCCCCCTCCAGCCAAACCCTGGGACATGGTTAAGAAAGCTGTTTCTTAGATATCAAACAAATAAATTATTTCAGAAGAAACTTATTTCGTACGTTTGGACGTCGCACGTCTTTTATAAAAGTGAATAGATTTCTATGTTAATTGGAATATTATACGCGCTTAATAAATCTATATTCAGCTTTTACTGGCGCGATGAAAGATAAAAATTAGATGTTTATTTTACAAAAAGTACTTGCTTAATTAGCAATAGTAATATTTTTTAATAACCTGCACTGTAAATATAAGAAAAAAATGTATGCAAATATTAAAGCAATTTAATTATCGATTAAAAATGGTATGTCAAATGTCTTACATTCGTAGAAGGTGCTATCAGTGGCGGATAATCCCATAAGCGCTTGGGGTATATAAAAAACTTATATAATTTATATAACATATAATTTTAATTCAATTTTTTATATCTGTTTTTATTTTACGTGGAATTTTGCAAATAATCTACAAAACAAAACATTCAAATTATATTGCGCCTGTTGCCCCCGAAATGATAAATCTATCAACGCGTACAGTGACGTTCCTTGTAGGGCCTTCAATCCCGGGATCCCGTCCAATTTTGTGATCCCGAAATTCCGGGATTGAGAAAGTTTTTGGGCTAAAAAATGTTACATTTTCTTTTATTTATTTTAGTAATTGTCAATTCCGAAATCCCGGGATCAAAAAAAAAATCCGGGATTTGGATGCCCTAGTACAGGGATGGCGAAACTTTTTCGCAAGTGGGTCAAATAAGATTTAAAATTTAAAAAAAATCATGTCGCGGGTCACATAGATTGAATAATTAAGGCTTAAAAAAAAATCATTTCTAAAAGTTCTAGCGGGTTAGATAATTTCTCACGCGGTCATTGCGTGACCCGTGGGTCCCTTGTTCGCCATCCCTGCCCTAGTATCTAGACTAGGGCATAGGGAATGCTTAAAATAGCGATTTAACTATTTTCAACATATTTTTTTTTGAAATTACCTCATCTGCTTTCTATAGTGTTGACATCGGTAAATGTCATGCATAGAAAATTTTATGTGATGAACTAAACGACCAATCGGTCATAATATTAGTATGATTGAAAATGTTGACATTTTTTTAATCATATTTATTCTAAGCCGGATTCGTGTGTTAAAAATATGTAGTCATTTAAAAAAAAAACTGAACATTTGGCGCTCCCTAGGACTTGCCGCTCTTAGGAAACTGCCTACTTGTCTATGCCTCCGGGACGTCCCTGGACGCGTTCTATACCTGTTTTATATTTGTAGACGTCACACATGTTTTTGATAATGCGTATTTTAGATTATGATCATTTAGAAAAAACAATTTTCCGATTTACATTATAAATGTAGAAACACATATTTTGATGTGCAATTGTTGACAAGACGTTATATATTACTTTGCTCATGTTTCTCATATCATCTTTTCTTATGTAGTGTTGACTAAGGCATCCAATCCCGGGATTCGGGATCCCGTTCAATTTTCTGATCTCGAAATCCTAGGATTGACATGGTCGCGATCCCGGGACTTCGGGATTGAGATCAAATTGGGAATTTCAAATTCCTCGGTGAGCTAATCCCAATTCCGGGATCTCGGAATCCCGGGATTGAAAATTTATCAATCCCGAAATCCCGGGATTGGAAAAAGGCTCCGGGATTGGATACCCTAGTGTTGACAACTTTACTGTTTTTTTAAAATAAATATAATTCACTGATTTTCCAGTGTTTCTACAGTTTTTCAGTGAATATTTGCAGTTACACGTTTGACGTAAGAATTTAAAAAAACCGAAACATATCAACACAACAAATTAAGATTTTAACTGAAGGTAACTTTATTTTTGATTTTTCTATTGTTCTAAACATATACATACATAAATTTTTTAAAAAATAATTTGGAAAGAGATGATAAAACAATAACATAATAACGCTTCAAAATTAAACTCAAAAAAATTCACTCCTTTCAGCTCCTATAAAATACCAGTGTCAAAAAATATTTTTAATTAGTTCTACGCTTAAATTTACAAGAGACACCGAGTATTTTAATAACATATTTTTACCCTTCAATTAAACATGAACAAGGAACAGAAATTTCAAGTTCATAAGAAAGATGATGATATAAGTTCAATACGGAAACACTTTTTTACGCCTGTGGATGGAGTCACAGTTAAGGGTAAAGAGTGTAGTATGGTGTTAAAAACTACAAAAAGACTGCACACGCATTTATTTTCAATACACAAAATGAAAATTCATGGACCAACTTCCATAAATTCATTCCCATCGAATACAAGTGGTTCTACTACAAAAACCACAGAATGTCCTGAACGGCTGTTGAAAAGAAAATTAATTTCCGACTATTTTTCAACTAAAGAAATAAATAAAGTATAAAATAAATGTTTTATGTAATATAGAATAAGTTGTATTATTCATTTTTGACCAATATTGTAAATATCATTTTTAAAAATAAAATGTGTAAATATAAAAAAAACTATAATTTCGGGACTAGCCCCGGGATCCCGGGATCAAAAAATTGACACTGGATTATTAAAAATACACGAAAATTTCAGAAATCTTTGCTCTTGCAGTCTGAAGTAGATAGATACTTTTATCAGCTGTCGAAATTGATTACTTTAAGTTATATTGCGTATTTTTACATAATGTATGCATAGCACATTAAGTTCGTTTAATAATTATGGCGCATATTTTTTTACGAGTAATTAAAAAATCCACTCATTCACCTGTACATCGCGAATAACTAAGATTAAGAGAGCTTTTTGGTAACGTATCAGCAGCCTACAGCTGGTTATATTTTTCACAAAAAAAAACAAATTCTTAAAAAAATGTACTGATCCCGGAATCGAAAAATTCTAATCCCGAAATCCCGGGATCAACATTTCGGCTCGGGATTGGATTCCCTATGTGCAATTGAACGCCTGAATACGCTGAAAAGCGAAACTCGGGTCGTTAGTGACAAAACTTGATAACGTGACAACAAACGATCTTTTGTAAGCGCATCAAATTATATAATAAAGAAAATATTTGAAAGGGCTTTTTAAAATACGGACAAGCTATCAAACTTTCATACTGGGTCAACGTGTTATCAACATATCTGGGCTGTAAAATTTACAATGTAATCTAATCTAACAAATTGCTATCACCATTTTTTTTCATTTGGAGTTACTACCTCCAAAAAAATCGATTCGTGTATTGTAAAGGTCTGCACGGGCCCGGGCCTCTACCCAGCCCGGCCCGCGGGGCGGTTCGGGTGGGTAAGCGCAATTGAGATTCGGGCCCGAGTAAGGAATTTATTTCTTCAGAAAAATATTTCAGACTGTGTTCGTGTCATAAGTAAGCCATGATTTTTTTGTAAAAAACGGGTTTTTTTCGGGCTGAGGAGTATAAATCTAGGCTTCGGGTCGGTTTCGGGTAACTAGTTTGGTATTAGACTCGGACACGGGCTGGGTCGGGCAATTTTGTAAAATTTTGGTCCGTGCAGACCTCTAGTGTATTCGTATGTGTAATTAAATAATAAAAATTGCAGCTTATATCTGCTAACATAGAATATAATTAAAAAGTAATAAATCTAATAAGCAAATGTATTTCTACAAAGTTTATTACCTTGTAAAGATAATTTTTTTATTGGCACGTATGGTTTTTTTTACTGGCGCTCTCAAAGTAATGCATTTATATCATTCTGTTTTATAGTTAATATAAAACAACATCAATTTATTTATACATTAATGCTCTGGTTTATTTTTTTATTGGTCTATAAATAAACGACGTACGAATTGAAAAACAATATAAATGCAGTTCTGAAATCAAAGACTTCGTCAAAATGGAAATAAGCGATGAAATGGTGAGATGATGCGAAGGGTTACAAGGTCATATCATATTATGAAATAATATGTATTGTAACGCTGGAGGGGACACCCGGGGTGTCCCCTCCATGTAACGCTCGCCGTTCTAACTCAGGTTCAATAAAACGCTCTTGTTGGGTTGACTTCTGACTCTGAAGTAGTAGTCACAGTAACTGTAACAGTAACAGTGTCAGTAACAGTGTCACACTGTTTTTCTTTATTGATTTTCCCAATTATTTATACTAATTTCTTAAATGCTACGTTAACAAAATTCTATATTTTAATTCTATTGTGCTTTCATAATTCGAGGTGTCGTCATTAACAATAGCATCTATCGACATTCAATATTGTCCACACAGCATAATTTCTACTTTAAAGGTTACACGTGCAGTCATGCTGAGTGTGCGTTTTGCAAAATATTGCATAGCGACAGCTGATATACATTCTTTATATATATTCAATATTGCCATCGTCACAGTATGACATATTATAAAAAGTAAGAAAAATCATTTACATGTATTGAGTACATTTTTGATCGTTTTATCCAGGGTTGCGACTAAATAAGATTTAATTTTGCTCGGTTTTTTTCCTACCTGCCCTATTTATGTGTATTAAATTAAAGAACATCCAACCAATCCGGAAAATAGTCAAATTTTTCATATTATACATAATGTAGACACAACTAAAAATAAAACAAGTTCAAACTTTAATTATATGAATTTATTCTTAAAAATAAATAGCATTGATTCTATTAAATCTTCATTAGTAGAAACTGAGAGCTTCTACGAATGAATTCTAGATAAAGAAACGACGAAGTTTTAGCGACGTTAAAAAATAAATTTTATTCTTTTGAATAAGTACTTTTTAATAAATCGTTTTTTCTCAAAACTGGATTTGAACATTTTTGATCCCAAGCTCCTCATACATATATTATAAATCTATTTAATGTACATAATTTTGTACAAAATGTTCAACATTATACACTGCCGACTTGATTACCATCTCAAAAATTTCTTTCGTTCGAATTTAAAAACCAGTCCAAACTTGAATTTATGACATTGTAAAGTTCATTATCATTTATAGATATAACAAATAATATTACTAACAAGGTGCCATTGACTTTGAAAACAAACCTTAATTGATGGAAAGTAATAAATCTTGCAAATTACATACAGCAACTTTTTACTTTGCAATAGTACACTTATAAAATAAGTACCCGTTGATGCTTATGTATTAAAACAATTCTAAAGCAAGTCTCACACCGGTCAATTCGTCAAATCACACTTTTTTGTGTATTTGTCTACTGTAAAATTTAAGACCAAAAATTGGCTTTAAACTAGCCGGGAAATATACACATGAACAGTGTCGGAATAAGCGCTTCGGAATACCTATGCGTAATAAATTTTGGAGACATTGTTTTTTATACGACATAGAAGGGGCTTAAAATATATGCTTTTTTGAACCCCCTATGATTCGGTGCCCTCAAGCGTGCAGCAATTGATTTTATAATGTAATCACCAGAAAACCTGGCCTCAACTTTTCATGGAACTCTAAACATTTATAACAGGTTACTTGCAACCATTTTTGTATGCGAAATCAAAGGTTCAGCTATGTTTCACAACACAAAATGTGCTTCTTCAAATGTCAGTGTAATGAAAAAAATTGTCTAGTATGAATAAAAAAACTGGCGACAGCGGGGCAGATGGGGGACCATCTTTCTACGTCATCGAAAAAAAGGCGAAATCGTGGACCTACATTCACTCACCCACTCACTCAAACAGTCAGCCAACATTATCG